>JABXJD010000001.1:520000-625000 GCA_013375575.1 Percina caprodes
TGTCTGACACTTCAAGTACACTTACATTTTACAAAAGAAAATTTTGTTGGTAATACTTTTGGACTTTTACTCAAGTGAAATGTTGAATGCAGGTATTTTACGTGTAATTAGGGAAACTTGGGAAGAAAAGTACAGCTACTCAAGTATTAGAATATTGCCATGGCCACTTAATGTACTACAATTACACCAAGACTACTCCCAAAAACCTGAGGTGTTCATTGAGGCTTATTAAACTTCCGGCTCCTCATTCCTGAATTCTGTTTTAATGTGTGTTCATTTTGTCCACAGTACAAAAGCAGTCTGCTTCCTCTGCAGTGAAGAGGAGCTACACAGTGTCAGTGTGGCACCTGGTGGCCAACAGGTAGAACTACAAGCTGCCTGAGGCCTGACAACAAATCAACCAAACCACTCAGCTGCTATCAAATCAAAACGTGCAGCTCTGCACGGTCTCTTCCCAAGGAAACATCACACCTCTAGTTCCTGTCACGCTGCAGTGCATTCTGGGGCCGTCTGGTGTGTGACTGACGTGTTTTCAGGATCGTTCAGTGTGCTCGGTCAGCCGGGTAAACGGAGACAATAACGAGGCAGTGTATGGAAAGCAGCAGTCACCTTCTTGCTCGTTGATCCCGTCAGTCTAAACACAACGCTCGTCAGCGGGCAAACTCAACGATGACACGTGTCACCATCTCCGGTTGCTACGAGAAACCAGTCAGAGTTCCCAAACAGCCTCCATTTTACAAGTACAAACATTTATAACACTGTTACACTAACAACACAACATGATACAATTCCTGTTATTTTCGTCAGGATGCACATATTACTTTATTTGTTACTTTTATTACATTATTATGTTAAAGGTGCAATATGTAATACTGACAGCTAGTGTTTAAAATAGTTAGTGCAGTACAAATTTAAAATGCTGGAGAGAGTCGTCTCCCCCGCCCCCTCCTCCCCAGACTAGAAGTTCACGGGGGTTGCCAGGCTGAGACCGCAGCATGCACAACAATGTTGCTAGACGCTTGTCTCACGTAGCCAGACTTCACAGCACAGCGGAGGAACTGACGTTAGATGCTGGCAACATTGACATAAATTGTAATAAATGCCCGTCCTCACGTGGAGCTTTGTACCCAACTGACAGTTTTTTTGGCTTAGAATTACAGTAGGAACCGCTAAAAATATTACTACCATGCCTTCCTCTCCAACCGATGAACACACTTGGCTTAGAATTAAGGTGACAACCACTTAACACACGCTTTTACAGCCCCCCTCTGTTGGCTTAATCTTTGTGTCTCAATTGTTTTTGCGATTAACAAACTCAGGTACTCTAGCTATATAATTCAATGTAAGCACACAAATGTTGAAATTACATTAAATGCTCGTCCCTTGTAGCCGTGATAAATTAGCCCTAAGATAAATTAGCTCTAAGCTGTCTCCATCTTTCAAATACATCTCCAGTATTTACCCGGGTTTGTAACGTCTCTAACTATTAGAAACATGCCAATTTTATTTTTTAAGTTTTATCGCCGTTGATCCCGTTTGTTTGTTTGCTGCTTTCATATTGTACCAATGTTCCAGCTGTAGCGTGCTGGGTTTACGTTCTTCCAGGTATATCTGGCAACCCGGCCTGGCTGTCACACTGGACTGTTGATAACACACACAGGCCAAAACACAGACAGACATTACATCACGGAAATGTCACGGAAAATACTGGCATTTGCATTGTTGTCAGAAAAGATTCCAACTTAGCATGTTTTCTTAATATCTGATGAGTCATTGGGGCATTTTTGGATTTATTAGAGTAAATATATTGCATATTGGACCTTTAGAGACTTAATTTAGAAACGTGTTTTCCTACATCGTTACTTCACTCTGATGTACAGTATGTAAGTATGTGCAGTTTGTCATGAGGTGTTTTCACACAAAAAAACTCAGTGGAGCTAGCATAGATACCAATAATGTTCCAATATGCAAATTAAACCCTTCAGCACAAAGATATCAATGTATCTTAATAGATACTTACATTTTTGCTTCATGTTATTTACATATATTGTTTATGAATTCAATTTCTTGGGTTTTTTATTATGTTTTTTTACATTTTATCATTTTCTAAATCGTAATATTTCAGCAGGTCTCAATCTAAAATGCATTTCTCTACCAAACAACTTTTTAACTATAAAATCTGAGGCAGCAGTATCAGACATCTATTTTGAATATTAGACTAGTTGATATACGTATTTGTACATGAGGTAATAAAGGGCTATTCTGGATCATCCCTTCACACAGCTTCTTCTCTACGTACTGGAGAAGAGTTCTGCAACATATTTTAAAATTGGATGGACCTCTGCTGTTGCAACCAAGTGTTTTCCTCTCTGTAGAAACACAACTGGCAACAGCTAAAGCACTTTATTTTGTGCAGCAACATCATCAATAATGATGAATACAAAGAGGAGCTTTTTGACAGCTCACCCTGTGACAGATGTGCACTGGCTGTGCAGACACGCCATAGTCAATGTGTTTGTGAGATTAAAAGCCAGTTTCACGAGGTGCCTAATGACTAAGAAATATCAGGTCAACACAACTTTATAAATACGACAGAAGGAGGACAAAGTGCAGAAGTATGTTTTTGTGACATGACATTGCTGCCTTCTCTTTAGTGCCACAATCACTCATGAAATTAAGGCTTTTTGTGATTGTGAAAAAATAAATAAAAATAAAATGAAATAAAAAGAGTGCTTTGAATGCATTAGCATGCATTCAATCTCTTTTATGTATTAATCCTACAGTGTGCAATGAACTCTTTAATGAGTTAACGAGGGTGCAGCCTAGTTCTCGCTGGAACATTCTGTGTCTTCTGAGACGCAGCGAGATGTTTGTGAATATGAACAGGAAGCAAAAAGAGCCTATTGTGTGATTTCATCATGCAGCCACCACACAGGTCACTATTGTGCTTCTGTGTGTGTGCGTGCGTGCGTGCGTAGAGGGTACTCACATCAAAACCTGTGTTTGGATCCCAGCCCACGTGACCAATGTGCCTGAAGAAGACGGGACAGATATGTGGTGAGATCACACACATTAATATACAGAATTACAGCACAAGTGCGACCATGTGCACATACTAAATAGTGAGCCCACACACACATACACACTCCCATCAGTGAGAGTGACATCAGTCAGAGAGACAGTGTGGTCATTGAATGTTCTCGGAGCTTAAAGCAACATGTTTCTGGCTGGATCAGATTTCCTGCTGTATATATCGTTCTAATAAACAGAAAATCTTTGGGTTTTGGACTGTTGGTCCAACAAAACTAAACATTTAAAATGACTCACTGGAAGTTGCTGGGCGTGCCGATGTCAGCCTTGGTCAGCTTCTTCTTCTTGCCTTTGGTCTTCTTGTCCTTCCTGTTCAAGCCGCTGTGGCTCAGCATGTTGTTGAGGTGGTATGGCTGCTGGTGGCTGTGGGAGTTGTGGAATCTGACGTTGTTGATCTCCGGGTTCTTGATGTCCACGGTGGCCATGTGCAGAGCTGGACCTGCACACAGGGAGGGAGAGGGAGGGAGACATGTTCATGAGCTGTGGTCCGTTTTAGACAACAGAAACGCCACTTGTCCACCACAAATATTAAAATGTAATCAGAAGATTGCACTGATCCCATTGCTGCTCCTCAGAGGATGAACCCTTGAACCCCAGATTTGAACAATCCCATAATCTTCCCTCTTGCACCAGGCTATTCAGGCTTTTCGCATAGTTCAACAAGTTAAAACAGAAAATGCTTAATATAACAGAATGTAATGTTTTTTCACTGTTGAACCATTTTATCTATTTATTTGTGAGAGTCAGCTTAAAGACACTTTTTATCTGCAGTCCCCTGACAGGTCACAGCTAAAACTGGCGCACTCACCCCCCCCAAACACACACAAGTGAAATGTTTTAAATTGCTTTATAATGGTGCTTTCTCCAAGTCTGACAGCAGCACTGACAAACTTCTCACTAAAGCAGGGGTCTTTGATGTTTAAGGAAAGGACCCTTAACTAAAAGACGGAGCAGGGACCCCCTACTACATACTGTACATATTGTATAAAATTACCTGGGCCTACAATAATATGTAGGGCTGCCCAAAGCCTTTATACATACCTTTTTAGTGCACATACATGTGTCACAGTGAAGTCTTAGGATTAACGGTTTCTTTTGAATGGCTACCTTAATGACTACCTTTTGGCCAGTCAGCCTAATATTAGTGGGGATTTATACTAATGATATGTTGAATTCATGTTAAGAATTGAAAAAAAAAAACTTTCAAATATTAACTATTTGGAGGCTCACCTGCAGTGACTCTGCGGACCCCCAAGGGGTCCCAGACCCCCTGTTGAAGATCCCTGCACTAAAAGATTAAACGGCCTCAAAGCACGTACAACCCACGAGCTCTCGTTCTTATAGTTTATTACGAATGGAGAATACGTCACAATTTCCTGAAAAAAATTGTATTACTAAAGTTATTGTCGTGGCAGGAAAGGGGAAAACAATCTCAGATTCCTGCTTCTTAAATTTGAATATTTTCTAGTTTCTTCTCTCCTCTGTGACAGTAAACTGAAAAATTAGTTGTGGACAAATCAAGACATTTGAGGACGTCCTCTTGGGCTTTGGGAAACACCGATCCACATTTTTCACCATTTTCTGACATTTTTAAAAGGACTTAAGACCTGTGGATACCCAGATATTGTAGCTGTAATGAAGCCTGCATCTTATGGCGATGCTGGAAGCGTTTTACTGTAGTAATGTAACTAACCCCCCCTGCTGACTCTGACACACTGTCTTCAATATGCCTTTTGTAATCTCTGGTACCTGAGAGATCAATATCGCAAAGGCTGTAAACTCTCTTACTGAGCTTTTATGATCCATCTTCTCTAATATAAAAAGGTCAAGCGGCTGCCCGTCTCCTCATGTCCGTCCAAACCATTCAGTCCTCGAATTCCTCGTAATCTCCACAAACAGCAGCAGCATCGGACATAAACCACTAATCCACTGTTAATCCCAGTCCAAATCCCAGGACTACACATGAATGCTGGATGTCTATGACCAGGACCAACAGGCTCGCCTCAAATCTGCCGTCCCCTGAGGACCAGGACAGACAGGGCGGCTGTTTCCCCACTTCTAAGCCAAGCTTTGTGGGATGGTTCTGTGTAGGCCTGGGTACTAAAGGAGTAGTTTTACAGAAAGTCTTCTGTATTTCAAGTAATGACAAATCATTTGGTACAAAGCTTTGATACCTATGTGATGAAAACCGTGAAGTAAAAATCGAATTTCTTGAGACTGAATTTCATTCAGACAAAGTTGCTGTACGTCTGCTAACAACATTTAACATTTGAGAACTTCAATGAAATACATGTCAATGCTTAGGTATCACATCAGCAAATTATCCTTTCACAAAATGCTATTCTCCAGATCCGCTTGCCAAGAAAAACCGCGTCCTGCCAAGAACACCAGGGTGCAGAACGTTCAAACTCCAAATAATTCAAGATTCACACTTTTCGGACTCTACTGACAAAGGTGGCGAGTAGGAAAGAAAAGCTGCTGGACTCGCTGCTTAAACTCTCGGGGTTCTTTCCAAAACAAATCTGACCACCAACAACTTCACTTTCTAATTGGCAGAAAGCAGCAAAGATCATCCACTCAATTCAATTCCCCTCGATGGACAATAAAAGGTCTGAACCGAAGCCCACTGGATTCAACTCGTCATAATCAGCATATGTTAAAGAGCTTTGGCTTATGAGTTCACATCAGGCAACGAGAGACTGAGGCGAGCCTTCAACATTCCCAACATAGTGTGTGTTATTCCTGAACTGCCAACATTTTTTAGCTGTTCTTACAATGAAGACAAGAACAATACATGTGAGGAGGAGTGGGGAGGCAAACATGTGAAACACACATTCATCTCCCAGAGCAACAACGCCCCTCTGTTAGTCTCATGTTTCACAGCTGAAATGTCAGAATGCCACTGGAGAGAATCTTCAATGAAAGAACGATCTCAGTCACAAATCCATGGAGTTAATTGAAGAGACGACTGATTTGTTCATTATATGTTAATCCTGCTCTTTGCGGCCAACAGTCAGCCAAAAATGTTTGCCAACAGTCAGCAGCCTTAATGAAAGTAAACAGTCTGTTGGGATGACATGTAGACAGCTGCAGAGGAGCAGAGCTAAATTAAAGCACTGAAGCACTAGGACCATTACTCACAACTTTGTTTTCCTGCACCTGAACACCATCAAACAAAGGCGGTAAAATAGCATTTATTATTTTACCTGCTGCTCACGAGCTGTCAGCTTGTCATGCTTACTTTTCAGCCTGAAGTACCAAAATCTACTTTTACCACAATGCATTCAGAAGCTGCAACATTGCCAAAGTTTGGACCGACTGTCATCTCACTTTACTTTAGGCAACGTCGACATTAAGCCGGCTAAATATGAAAACATCTCTTCGCTCTCCGTTCTGGCCTTCAGTCCAAAAACACCCACCATGTACTGGTGTGTATCCCCAGACCAGTGACGGATGCATAGACTATATAACTGAAGCCAAAACTGGATCGCCCCCTTGTGTCTGGCTGCAGATAAGGTCATAAACCCCAACAGCCTCCATGTTAGTGGCTGGGTCATGGAGCAAACTCATAAATCAAAATATATGTCAAACACATTTTCCGGGTGAAAAGTAATGAAAGCTGTGATTTTTCTCGCAATTGGTGCATCACTACGGCGCAGACTGGCTCCGAAATTACAATATGGCCGTATCCGGGATATTTTGGCTTCACTTTTGTACAGTGGGAGGAAGTGGAGATGCTATATTCATATACAGTCTATGCTCCATCACATCTAAAACAGCCATCCAAAATGCTGAACCTTCTCTGCGGGCTCTAATTTCAAGAATATGTTCACATTAAATTAAACTCAATCGGAAAAAATTCTTCCATCAATACCACCACCATTTTTCTCACTTTAAATCTGGCCAACATCAAAATCCCTATTTTGTTCTCTTTCAATTGTGAGAGACTGAGCAGAAAACAGAACAGAGGTTAACTCTGAGGTCTAAGCCATTTTTCCCCCATCTTTGGTTTGCCTGGTCTCATTGTGTAATAATGCTTGTATAACCTATACCCTGTTATGAAAAATCAAGTAATATACATCATATATTTTAGTAAAATCTGGGCTATCAGGATATGCATGCTGCAGGGATGTCACATGAATGTGTAATTTCAAACTATAGGCCTAGGCTTCATTCCGGCCCCCCCTCCAACCCCCCAAATGACTTAATGTGATTGGTCTAGCCAACAAGAATACATTAGTTTTTAGTAAAAAAAGATGACTAAATACAGTAATTGTTGTTCAATTGTGGGTTTATCACTCTGGAATTATTGTGCAGAGTCTTTGAAATGTCCCTGTCTGCGCGGCTGTATTTCTAAGCTTCTGGGAGGGCTCAACAGAGACAACGAAGGACTCTTAAGAAGGCTCTAGCTGTCGGCTAACAAGTTACAGCTACGGCGAGACAAGGGGTCCACAGGTCGCAAAGCAAAGGGAACATGATTTTTGGATTCCTAATAATTTATTATTTCATGATGGATTAAAAAAACCTTCTGGATGGCCTACAATTGTCAGAGCACCTTGTTGAAACAATGCATTTCTCAAAACTAAGTCTCTACACTGTATTGATCTGGAGATATTAAATAAGACCTATAAAGTGTGCATCCTCCTGTCGGGGGCGACAACGTTGACTTAAGAGGGTTAGACCTTAGATTATGAAATGGTAAGGGCTTAAAAATTCATAGTTATAAGTTGATGCCGTTTGCAATTGTAGGTGTCCTGTCAAAGGAAACAGAAGCCTCTATTAAGGAGGTTGATACCGTGACTGACCATCTGGGTAAATTGGCAGAAAGAGTGGCGGTGCTGTATCCAGCTCTCATGTTGGAGACCTTTAATCTTCCTCTCTGTTTTTTGTCAGAAGACTTTGCAAAAACACAACAGCAATGTGTTAGTACTGTTGATATAATCCTGGCACAATTACAGTGATATCGTTAACATGTTTATGCCAATTCAGGTGCACTTCTTCTAATAAAAACATAAATTGAGAAACTATAAAATGACCAAAACAAATGTTCAGCAGCAGTGACTGTGGGGATTATAGATTAGGCCTAATGTGCATCACAACAGGGTTTAAAGGGAACAACAACAAAGCCCATGTGGTCTACATTTGGCACAGATGGGCTTCCTGCTGACAAGATTAACCTGCGGCAGACTCCACTCTCTGACAGAGTATGAGTCACGCCGTCTGTGTAACAACACCGCTAACGTGTCAGGAAACACCACAACTCAACCCTACAGTCTCCTGGCATTTATTATCCAGTCACGCAAATAACATCCATTTCTGTAGGAGAAACTAGATGAGCATCAATGCAAGAGACAAGCGTTTTTAATTCAGCTTCCTGCTTCCACTTTCATACAAGCTGCTTTATACAACCACAGTCTGTATTTGGATACGTACACCACCGTTCAAAAAGTCTGTATCTCCTGCCAAAAAAGCTAGATTACAGTCAGATACCTGAGAGTAGGGCTAGGCGACATGGAGAAAATCAAATATCATGATATTTGTATACAAATACATCAATATTGATATTGCAATATTGCATATTTTAGAATTGACTATTGGTGGTTGTACAAAATTTTTACACAATGAGATTTTGATAAATAATCATCAGTAATGGGGATATAATGACTAAGTGGGTAAAGGCGAATAATAGAAGAGTTACAACAGTCTGGTAAGTTCAGAAAATGACAACTTTACTGTAATGCAAAAGACAACAATTAGGATACCATATTACGATATGACATCCAAAATCTAAGACGATATCTAGTCACATATCACAATATCGATACAAGATCGATATATTGCCCAGCTCTACTTAAGAGGACTACCCCTTGCAGTATGTATGAATGGTCTTGGATACTTTTAGGTTGTTGAAAGTCCTTTTACAAATAGATCTTACTTATTTTGTACATTGAGAACAAAAACGTTGTACAAAGGTTCAACTAGATTGACAACTGAAAGGGACAAAGATCCCTCTGAGCAACAGTTGAATAAGAAGAGAAGAAAAAAGCAGTCATTGGTAAAATAAATTGGAGACTTAGCATCAAAATATGTGCAGATTTAAATAGAAACAACTTCCTGTTTTAGTGTAAAGTGCACAATAATGCAGCTTAAATTCCCCAGAGCTGCCACTCAAGATAATGCTTGCTCTTCAATCTAACCACCGAGTAGACAGCAGAGGGCCCGATGTAACACGCAGCAACTCAGTATTTAAAGCCACGTTGCACCAATGGGCTTCAACAGTGATGGAGTCTCACTGACACTTTTCTGGACTGGAAAAAGTATTCAACATCCAAGTTCCAACAGCATTTTCCAATCATACAACACTGTAAAGGGTATCCACTTAATGAAGTTTGAATCATTTCATTCTTCTTCTTTTGGGATAATTTCAAATGTATATAATACATTTGTGTCTGAATTATACTGTTGGTATCTCTGGTAACGTTTTCTAACCTGGACTATGTTTTAGCCACGTGCCTGTTTTAGTCACTAAATACCATGCATGACAACCATTGTCCAAACAGACACCAGATCTCACTTAAAGAAATCCAGGTCGGAGTCTGGAGGGCCACAGAGTAGAGGAAATATAATCTGCATTATCAATATTAAGAGTTCAACGTACCATTTTTAGGGTCACCTCTTTTCTCTGCAAAAGACAAAATTTACAAAATTAAAGTTTCAGAACAAAATCAACACAAAATGGAAGATATTTAGAAGTTTTTAAGAAGCGTCAGAAGACGACTGTTTTAAAGCCCGCAGGCGTCAACGGCGTCAGGGAAAACATGCTGCGTGGTGTCTTTGACGCTGTGGGCAGAACAGTCAGAAAGACAGTTCAGGAAGTCTTCGAAAGGAGCAGAAGAGGAGAAGCAAAAGCTTAGAAAGTCTGCTTGTGTCTTATAAAAAACATTTGTGTCCCAGCTCTGTGAGCCTTTGCTTTGGACTGATCACAGTTTGAGTGGTGCGCTTCAAAAACGCCGGCATGCTGAGAGAAGCTGGAGGGAAGCCGAAGAGGAACCGCACTCCAGAGACGTTAACAAGACAGTTTTACTACAGGGAGAGGAACCCAATGAGCTCAGAGCAGCAGAGAAAAAGAAGAAACCGTCCCAAACCAAACCGTAACTCGTATCCTCATCTGGTAAACACCTTTACAGGCTCCACATTCTGGGTGTTAGGACTTATAGACCTCAAATTAATTTGAGCTCAACCCACATGGCAACTTGGAATTTAATATCTTGGCTCCAGTTCTGTCATTATCCTGAAAACCTTCTCCTGAAGCATTGGCAACGCAACACGTATCTTTGTGTGTGTGTATCTATCTATCTTGTGGTTTTATAGGTGATGGCCTTTTTATGGTAAGAGTGCTGAGGATGAATGTTGCACAAAAAGGCGGCCAGTCTAGTAGGCAGTCTGACAAGGATGTGCAGTTGATTGTTTTTTTTCGGTGCGTCCGCTTCCGAACTTAGGAGGCAAGCCAGCAGTGAGTTCTCCGGAGTGTAAAGCAGCTGCTTTGTACAAAGTCTGCAAACAGTCTTAACTTTGATGGCAATGTTAAGAGCTGCAAAGACGAATAAAATGAATCGCCAACTATTTCGATAAATCGGTTTAAGTCATTTATGTAAAAAAAAAAAAAAAAAAAAAAAAGTCAAATGACTTCAGCTTCTTATATGTGAATGTTTTGTAGTTTCTAGAAAATCTCCAGATTAACCGACAATGAAAATAAACTTAAAGTTGCATTTTTGCATCCACACTCCATTTCTCAGATTCTTCGGTGTCATGATTACGCAATTCCTGCATTTATTACTTTGGTTTACTGATGGGTTGAATAATCAAGCAGATTTCAAGACCACAAGGCAGTGCAGTTCACGTTTTGTGATGTACATTTTCTACAACCTCAATTGAAGTGTTTAAGTGTTAAATTGGTGTTTAGGATTAAGAATTCCTGACTGAGAAGAGACTAACTGTGTATGATGCAGAAATTTTCACAATTTGATTCAGATTTTTAGGCTCATGATTCGATTCAAAAACAATTCGATTAAAAAAAAAAAAAAAAAAAAAAAGATTCATAGTATGCAAATGTAGTTACTTTCCCCATGTATGTATGTATGTATGTATGTATGTATGTATGTATGTATGTATGTATGTATGTATCCTTTCACATCATTGTTTTTTTATCATTCTGTTATGATGTATGTGTGATGTCTGTAAGCTAATGGGACCTTCAATTTCCCCTTGGGGATCAATAAATTATGCATCTATCATGTGATTGCAGTAGACATACAATCAAATAAATAAATAAAAACTCAGTTTTTGGGATTCTATGAATTGATTTTGAATCGGCTGCGCTTGAATCACCATTTGAATAAATTTTTTTGCACACCCCGAGAAGAGACCAAAGAATCCTGCACAATGTTAATCACTTGTGCTTAATTTCAGTCTGAAGACAAAACGTCCGACAGCATGTGGGATTCTCCTTTGGGTTTCTTCTAAATCCTCCTTTCTACCTCCACACATCTATTTCCAAAGGCCATTCACATATCAAAGTGGCAGCAAAACCACAATCCTACTTGTATACGGGGCTTGAGCCACAGATGCAGAAATGAACTTTCCCCCAGTTTTAGTCCCTGGGATGATTCGATTTTATGCAGCTGGACATGAGCGAGGCAGAGTTTGGGACTGAGGATGAGGTCTTGTTAGCAGAAAAGGTGGTGAGTGTTCTTCAGTCTGATATGAGCCCAGGTGTGAAAGGAAGTAGAGAAAGAAGATAAAGTGAAGCAGTAAAACGTACCGGTTTTGCGTTGCCGTCTGTTGAGCAGGTCGTTAATGGCGGCTCTGAATCTTTTGGCCTCTTCTTCACTGGCGAAGTTCAGACCGACCTGACAGGTCTGAGAGGAAGAAGAGGAAGAATCACAGATGATTATAATGACAAGTTGCCTACTAGAAGGACGTGTGGATCAGAGTTGAAACGTTGTTAACTTTAGAATTTTTTTTTATTTTTTTTAGAAAACTGGTATAATAAAAACACTGATCACTGTCATTTTATTAGTTTTCATCATCAGGCCCTGTCTAGATTTATTTATACTGCTGAGTCACTTACAGGTGAATCTATTTACTTCTGGTCTCCTCATGAATTACAACCATTCTGGCTTCTCTTTAAGACTTACACATAGACTTAAGCCCCTGACACACCAACCAGACGGCCGACCCTCGGCAGAAAAGGCCGTTGGACGGTCGGTCTCCACGAGTTGGTCAAAGTGCCTTGGGACACAACGAGCAACGAGACGTAACACGTCTCCATGACAGCAGGCGGCGCTAATCTGTATTGTCGCCCAAAAATCTGGTTTCTTCTGAATCGGTCTTTATTTCAGGTCAGATTTTCGTCAGATTTTGAGCGACTAGTCACGCTCATTCCGCTGCTTGCTTCCGGGTCGGCACTCCTCCAATCAGATTGGTGATTTGAGTCCGACTGCTGGCAGTGCCCGCCTTCCGACCGAGCACGTCAGGTCAGCCGCCGGCCCCTCCGACGGACGACGGCACGGAACACACCGAACAGACTCGAGTCACCGAGCTCGCCAGGCTGTCAGACGGCCGACTGAGTTGGTGTGTCACGGCCCTTAGAATCCCACTTGCGAGACGAGATGTGTCACAGTCTCTCACAGGCTACGTTTACATCGCTACGTTTTGGTTTTTAAGTAGAGTTTGGAGCCAAAAGCGAACTCCCTGCGGTGTTTTTAGCTCCAGTAGATTAACTAATCGCAGTTTAGACTAACACGCCTAAACCACATATCTCATCACCATTCTCGTATGCTGGGCATGCGCGTGCCTGTGGCTTGTAGTTGCCATGGTAACGTTAGTAGTTTATTCTCTGAGAACGAGACGTCATGACCCAATCAGGGTGCGAAACATTGGCGGTCAGTGTTGTTTCCAAAGGTCTACACAATACATTACATACACAATACATTGCGATACAAGTGACAGTTTAAGACGATCCTTTTGCTGTTTTTGTCGATAACAACAACAAAAAAATAATTGATAAAAGGCCTTCAGAAGCCCTCTGCTCAGAAACGGCAGCACCTTTTTAAAGAGCAGACACGTCCTGAAGGCCTGTGGCTGCAACACATTTCAGTCTGTGTGAGCAGACCCTGATGTGAATATTTACATTCAGTGATTATCACGCCTTATTAAACAGTAGGGCGAGACTAGCTGCGGTTTTGAGCTGCACACTTACATCGCCTGTAAATGAGATGAAGTAGGATCTGGAGCTGCTGATGGAGAAGTTGTGGTAAAGCTCCTGTTCAAACATGGTTTTCCCTTCCTGCAAAAAAAACAACAACAACACAAAACAGAGACAGAAATGTCAGGAGATTCTCCTTTATGTTTAGAAGGGCCACATGTGTGACGCAGTAGATATCCATCCACTGTATTCAAATCAGAGACACATTTAAGTCTTGCTGTTCATTTAAAGTGAAGCAGGAGTTTTTGGATTTCCTTCCAGATGGTTACAACTGTTCAGTTAATTTCTATTAAGACAAATAAGTGTTGATATATTTTGAGGTTTAAGAGAAACAAGCAAATTGTTGGCCTTTCTTTATTTGATTTTCTGACAACAGAGCTCATTAATAGAGATCAATTTGGTAGAAGACTCAATTATTAAACATCAAGCGTGCTAGAATGCACCACCAAGGAGGATTTTCAGATAATCTGTTCTCCGCTGCATTTTAAGCCACCTGCAGACTCATGCAACAAGCATAATAAATATGCAGTCTGTTATGGGTCTCTGCAGGTTTTGTCCACAAACTATAATATCAATATGGATAAACACATCAGCGGCTGGTAATTGACTTTGATCTATAAGGGCTTCACACCTGATTCCACATGAGCACAGTGTTTCTTCCTAAACAATGACCGACAGTGTATAGAGGCAGTACAAAAGACGGGAGTGAAGAGGGAAGAATGTGTCAGGGCATCAGTGCTTGAAATAATATTGTGCAACTTGAAGTTTATTATAATGAAATGTTGAGTACATTTTCCAGGCAATTAATAACTTAAAGTTTGGGGAAACTCGCTAAGGGTCTTTATAGCAAGAGATTGATACCAGTTTCATATCTGTGCATTTGTAATATATTTTACACTTCAGTTTTTGTATGGATTAACACGATAAGTGTTACGAGATACAATATCCGTGCACTTATCGCGTATTGTTTTCTGTGTAGTATTTCAAATTATATGATGAAATTTCTAAACTGTATGCATTTCTAATGTATTTATTAACTAACTAAGTGGCTATGCCACTTGTCAGACCGCCATTGTAAAAAATAATGACTTGCCTGTAAAAATAAAAGGTGAAATAAATAAAATAAAAAAACATGTTACAAAACAAAAAGGGAAGGGACTCAATCCTTTCATCTAACTCTCAAACTATTCCCTTGAAACTATGGTACGTAGTTTCTGTTGCCCCCATTAGGAATTCAAGTAATAAAACTGTCCACACATTCGCATGATACAAGCCCCCACCCCCCACCCGCAGTTGATAGTAGCAAAGGAGGATACGGAGAATTTAAAAAAAAAACATGGACACCTCAGAAGAGGTCATTATCTTCACTCAAGTTTCTGCGCTTGAAAGTCGCCGGACGCCACAATCTACTGGAAATACTGAGAAACACAGAGAGAGTTGTGTGGAGCTTTGTAGCAACACATCTGTCAATGGCTTGAATGTAACGGACGTTACCGCTGTTGGGTTTAGTTACAGCGTTACAGGTGTTTCCTCCACAGCGCGGCCTCGCTCACCTTGATGTCAAACACTCTGATGAAGTAGGATCTCTGCGGGTTGTCCTTGACCAGGCAGGCCACGCCGCAGCATCTCTTCACCCAGCAGCAGCTGCGGTCTGCGCCGTACACCTGGACCACCGCTGAACACAGCGTCTGAACACACAGGGGACAAAGCACAGGGCGGTGAATACCATCAGCTGCACGATTTCTATTCGGAAAAAAAACCCCGTAGTTACTGTGACATCTTTTCTTGATGTTGGTTTGTTTGAGTGCTGATGACAGAAGGCGGCGGGGAGGGGGAGTTGTACCTTTTTTTGTAAAAATAAATTGTTAATCACAAAAAAAAAAAACATTTAATATTCTAAAAAACAGATATTTATTGAGCCCAAGAAAAATGGGGAAATTACGGTGTTACAGCAGCACACGTACATCAGTCACAATGTCAGGTGTATTGATTCCTACAGAAAGTGAAACAGCTCAGTGAAAAGCGTCCCAGCTGCATGTGTCATGGAGCAGCCAACGAGGAAGAGGAAATTTACCTGATGCAAAACATTTCAAACGGTGATAAGGACTACGCACAGCACACATCTGCTTCACCAGGTGAGAAACACAAAGGCAGAAACCTTTTGTTATCAGTTTAAATATGCAAATATCTTCACAATGGATTGTCAAATGTGCAGAATATAAATAAAGTAAGGGGTCAACTAGGTTGATATTATGCCTGTGCATTCATTTGTGATGCGTGTCTTGGCTTTGTACTTTGATTAAAAGGAGCACTGATCGGGCCCCCATAGAGCTCAATTGGTAGAGTGGGTGCCCATATATAGAGGTTTTCTCCTCGACGCAGCAGGCCCAGGTTCGACTCCGACCTGCGGCCCTTTGCTGCATGTCATTCCCTCCTCTCTCACCCCTTTCATTTTTTCAGCGGTCCTGTCAAAACCCGAAAAATGCCCCCCAAAAAATAAATAGGAGCACTGATTAAGTACATCACTTCTATAAAGTTGGACGGGGCTTGTGAAAGAGATTTTAAAAAGGATGGTGAAATTCAAAGCAGTAGAGGCTGTACTATCCTGGCTTTTAAGGCCTCAGTATGCTGCAACCAAAAATGCTTGTCAGATGGTCAAACAGAGTCTGAAACAGCACCCCCAACAACACTTTTTGTAACTTTCTGAAAGTAACTGGCTAGGTGCACGGAGCTGACCAAAAAACCAACTTTGAACTAAGCCCTGTTTTTAATTCTACAAAACCACTTCATTTTTTCATGTGATAAACTGAGTGCAACACCATGAATGTCTTCAAGGAGAGACCCCCTGAGGGTGTGCACCATTACAGCAGGCTTTTAAACGTGCATAGACATTCAGAACACGTAGAAACACTTGGGGCCTCCGCCTTTAAAGTCCTAGCACACTGCTGAGCATATTT
The DNA here is from genome assembly GCA_013375575.1 of Percina caprodes. Taxonomy (NCBI): domain Eukaryota; kingdom Metazoa; phylum Chordata; class Actinopteri; order Perciformes; family Percidae; genus Percina; species Percina caprodes. Next base: position 536,315 of record JABXJD010000001.1, read on the forward strand.
TCTGATGAAACAGTGATAAGCATCTGGTTCACCAGCAGTTCAGCCGACCTTACTACACTCTGCACCACCAGCGCTGGGAGCATCGGAGCAGTGAGGGGGAAGAAACATGGCGAGTCATTTAGGAGACATCATGTAGGAGCCATTAATGTCTCCACAGAATTTTGTGCCAATCCTCAATCCCTCTGGTAGACGTTGATATATTTCACTGAAAAGTAAAAAAAGGTTTCATTTACTTTGTAGTAATTTCTGAAGTTCTGCCATGTACTAACATTTTTTGTGCCTTGGTTACCTCGTTTCAAGCCATTCTAGCGTGGTATAGAAAGTAGCAGGAAGACTCAATTTGGGCCACTTCTCATTAATATTCAACGAGCTAAGCTGCTTGACTCCGACTGGCTAACAGCTAGCCAATGAGAGCCTGGCTATCAGCATCCTTTACCCAGCGAGATCATGAATAATGAGTTCAGGCAACATGACATCAGACTGACCAGCTATTGTGATTGGCCTGATTTCTCCTCTGATTTCTTTCCACCGTCTAGAGCTGACAGAGGAGGTAGCGGTTCATTTTCACATTCATGACACAACACAAACACATATGGACCTCACATATTTAAAATAAATTCAAGTAAAAACGGTTTTGTGTGGCAGGGCACCTTTAACCTGCTGGTGGCTAGGGCTGGTTAACGTTTTAACATTTTCCTGTGTGCTTTGACTAAGTGTAATGTTGGAGAGCCAAAAATAAACAGATTGGTAGAAGCATGCTGCATGCTTATTGGCGCACTGATGCTGGTGAAATTTACTCCTTAGGGATTGAAACTGGGTATTTAACAAAAGAGGCATTTTTCGATACTCAATACTTAGGAGGCAATTCGGTCGGTGCATAAAAAGTATTGATTAGGTGATCCTAGATGAATAGTCAGGGGTGCACCAAAGGGATTTACCATGAATGTCTGAATAAAGTTGCATGTCAATACATCCAATAGTTGAGATATTTCAGTCTGGACCAAAGCGAACTGCACTGCTTACAAAGCTTCAAATGTGTGATGATCTGTCCGGCCGGGACTGCAGACAACTTCCATCTTAGAGATATCCCTTGTCTGTTAATCTTGAGGTTTCTTTCATTTCCTTTGTTTTTGGGGTGTGTTGCATGCTATCCAGATTGTAAAGCCTGGATTTGGGGCTATATAAAAAAGATAATTTTGGTTTGACTTCAGTCTTGTCTTCAGATGATCAGTTAAAAGACTCCACTGTTTGGTATTAAAAGTCCTACACTCTCCGCCAAGATGGATTTGAACACCCTTAAAATCTAAGCTGATCATCACTAGTACTACAGTGCTTGTATCATTTCAAAGCCTTCACTTCTGCAGAACAGGAAACGAGCCCAGCTGCTGTCCTCAGCACCGTCCTCAGACCGTTCAGGGTTGTGGTTTTAAGGTTTCTGCAGAACTCACACGGTTTAATCCTTCGCTGGAATTTCTCCCTCTGCAGCAGAAAGTGACCAAGTCCGCTGGGGAGGAGGAAATAGGAAAGAGGAAATGCCACTGGGCTGCTTTCCTCCTGTGATTTATGACTGCAGGTTGGAAGAGCAGCAGGAAACACTTGAAATCAGCACTCAGCGTCATACAGAAAGGTCAAAGGTCGGCTGTTAAGTGTCTCATTTAGGCTGAGTCAATTCTCGCCGAGGTAAAGTATGCAGCATTAAACACAGACGACAACACTGCAGACACACAAGACTGCATCTCACTTCCTTTAAATTACATTTAGATCCGCAACAACTTATCGATCAACAGACAATTTATCTGCAACACATTTTGATTTTCATTTATTTAATGGACGCCGTCACGGTATCCCACGCACAACAAACCACACTAGCTTTCCTGCTGAAGTCTCCCTCTTATCCAACTTACAAACTTCACACATTCATTCTTCAAACCTTTATACTCGAGAGATCATTGAGGGACGGCACTCATTTACAGTGAGTCAAATACAAAAAAAGACAACACAAAAGAAGCGACACCATCTTAACAACTACTAAAACGTTCTGCGTTGGAAAAATAATTAGGATGTAAAAGAAAGCCCGATTATCTAAAAGCAATTACAATTACAAGGTTTAGAGGTTTAAAACCAGATTTCTAAAATGCCCAAAAGGAAAAAGTGAGTTGATTTTGAGGAAGAGCTGTATTCTGTTCCAGGAGTCAGGTGGACTAAACTGTAAAGCAATTACACAGGGCTTGTCCTGCACCTCAGGTGGTCCAACGAGCCCCCAGACAGACATTCAACTTCTGTCTGCTGTCTAAATAACTCCTTAGCTGAAGCACATCAGCTATTAAATGAACCTGCAAAAGTCAATTGGGTCCAGATAGATGCCGATAGGGTCCTTAGTCTTCAATACCTTTACCCTACCTACCCTTTAACACTCCATTCATGCAGTTTAAAAACACACCGAAAAAGGTTGACAACAGTCATAAATCCATACTATGTAATGCTTCCCCCAAACTTGTAATGTAATCTGCCTCCAGATAAATCCTCCGCCGTTTAAAGAGGAGAGGGGCTCTACACTAAGCCGGATTAACAAATTAGCCACATAAGTTTAGGAAGCTTTATCTAATATTTTCTGTAATTGTAATTCTGTTTTTCTTTTTAAACTTTACCCTGCATTGCTGAACCCTGATACCAAATACAATATCTCAAATATGTATATTATTTAAGATGCAAATCTGAATAATCAGATTTATCTTAATTTACAGATAGCGGTCCAACTTTCTAATCCTGCTTTGTGAAATACCCCTCCCTGAACACCCTCCATCTGTGCGTTTGTGTAGAAAAGGAGATGAAGTCTCCACAAGAGTGTTGCTCTTTAACTGAGACAAACTCTACCGATCAAAACAATAATGCAGTTAAATTACACTTTACTGGTGACATCTACAGTTAGTGCTGAGTCCAAGATCAAACTTAAAAGATACATTCGTGATCTTTTTGTTTATAGGGATAATATGGGTGATTTCAATGCTAGTTTTTATCTGTTCATTGGTTAACTTAAAGCTTTAGTGCGTAACTTTTTGATATTAATAACAACGGCCATTACATTAAAGCCATTAAAGTGTCCATATTATGGAAAAAATAAAAGTAAAAATCACTTTCTGGAATTTGGGGTGTTAATTTGTGTCTCTGGTGCCTCCACACGAATACAAACTTGAGAAAAAAAAAACATGCATGCTGTTTTGAGTGAGATACATGTGGACGCGCCGACAGTGTTGTTGTCATTAATTAGAATTCCTCATGGGGGGGGGGCGCCAGTGTCTCCCTCAGCAATTTTTGGTGGTGGTTGTATATCTGTGACATCATTACGCAATCATGTGCATAAAGCTTGGTGGTTGTGTCAGCAAAGTAGACAGAAAAAATAGAAATCTTTAGCCAAATAATCACAAATACAGGAATTTATTTTACCTTTAATGATTACTTAGCCTATCTGTGAAGTAAAAATAAATAAAAATTCTTCGAAAGGGAGGGAAAAAGATCAATAAGGGATTCCCAAAGAAGGCTGCTGGGTGTGGAGAGAGGTTCCGGTCCTTGTTGATAAGGCTAGAAACTGTTCTTGTGGCGTGAGGTTTTGGTCCTGATGGAGCTCAGCCTCCTTCCAGAGGGGAGTGACTCAGAGTCAGAGTTTGTGGCCACGGTGGGAGGGATCGGCCACAATCTTTCCAGCTTGCTTCAGGGTCCTGGTGGGGTACAGGTCCTGGAGTGTCGGCAGATTGCAGCCAATCACCTTCTCTGCAGACCGAATGACACACTGCAGTCTGCCCTTGTCCTTGGCTGTGCCAGCAGCGTACCAGATGGTGATGGAGGATGGACTCGGTGATGGCTGTGTAGAAGTGCGCCATCATTGTCTTTTGAAGGTTGAATTTCTTCAGCTGTCGCAGGAAGTATATCCTCCGTTGTGCTTTCTTGATGAAAGAGCTGATGTTGAGCTCCCACTTGAGGTCATGGGAGATGATAGTTCCCAGGAAGCAGAAACAGTTGACACTGTGGAGTGACAGAAGGTGCTTATGGTCTGTGAGTCTGACTTGTTCCCCCTGCGTCACATGCTGCTTCCTGTCAGACAGGAAGTCAGTGATCCACCCGCAGGTGAAGTCAGCCACACCAAGCTGGGAGAACTTCTGTGTTTCTGTCCTTATCTGAGAGGGTTTTCGTAGCTGGTTATGACTTGGTGTTGAAGTGCAGGTAGGCTAAATATGTTCAGCGTAACACCCAGGCGTTGCTTTTGATTTTCACGTTAAAAAAAAGTCTCTTAAATTGGGCTGGTTTGTAGCTGAGTGACAACAGCTTTACAGCTTCCTGTCCTGTCAGGAAAACGCACTGTCGGCCTTGATGAAGTGGAAGGAAATGCTGCAATTAACATTTCCCTTGCTGAAGCAACATCTGGCATCTCTAACCGATCTATAAAATACGATTCCTGTAGGTTATACTTCAGGCAGATACTAAAAAAAAAAAAAAAATGTGTACAGAATAATCTGTTGAATTTGTCTTTTTTGTCCCAAATCCAAAGAAACTTTGATTACAATGATATAAAAATAAAAAAATGAACTAAGTCTCACATTGGAGAAGCTGACTAATCAATTAAGCGTTTTAATTGTTTCAGCACCAATTAGAGCTTTTAAGGGTTAAATTGTAGTTAAGAAACAATTTAATTATTTGTAAGCATGTTTTATTTGTAACTGAAGACAGGGCTGTCATTACTAATTATTATAACTGACAATCTGATGATTATTTTCTCCATTAGTCATTGTAAATTGAAAATGGTCATCACAATTTCCTCAATCCAATCTTAACATGATTCACACTGCTTGTTTTCTCTGACCAATGGAATAACACTTAAGATATTTAGTGTACCGTCATACAAGACTAAGGAAACAAGCAAATATGTACATTCAACGACCTAAAACCAGATGCTTTAGCTATTTTTGCTTCAAAAAAAATTGCTTAGACAATTAATACATTTATCAAATATGTTGCAGGCATGTTATTAACAGAATTAAATACATGTAATTTATGTAAACAAATATTTTAACTTGTAATTTTTAATGTCTGGTTACTATTTTTATATTATTGAAACATTAGACTAGTCCCTGTATTTAAAAAGCTGGCAAATTAAATTGAGAGTGATTCAAAGTTTTGACTCTTTTTAACTGTTTAATATATGGTTCACTAAATGTGCCTTTAAACTCATAAAAAGAGCTAATGGCGAAACCAAATGAAGAGACGCCATATTTTAACAGCTTTAAAAATGCGCGTTAACAGAAAGTACGTGAAGGAGTCTGAAGGGTCACCGATTTCGATGTAACACCGGGGGTGTTTGAACGCCACAGCGGCGTTAAAACAGGTTTCTGCTGCTTCATGTGAACTGAGAAACGAAAAGCATGAACTGACGTTTCTTTATAACGTGTAGGTGAATGTACTCGTACATTATTTAAACCTGCAGGTGGTAAACAAACGGGGAAACTTACAGCGCATTTCCTGCCCAGGTAGCCGAACAGGCACTCGTTCTCCTGCGGGGTCAGGAGGATGGAGCCGACGTTAAGAGCCCTGCGGGGCGGCGCGTTACTGTTCATGGCTCCAAATTCTTCTAGTTACCCCCCAAAACGATGCGGCTATGCCCGGACGGACTCAGCAAGCACTGCTAATTAGAGAAAATCCATGCGTTGGCCTGCAACCGGATCATCTCCGCTGAGTCCGACTCCGAACTGGAGGGCGGAGGAGGACCGGGGGGTGTTTTACAGGCTTGCTCCTGCTTAACAAAGAAACTTAATTACTCAGTTTTATGTAAAATAAAAAATTAAGGACTAACTGTGTGCCTGTACGCGGATAAAAAGCTCAACTTTCATTCGGAAACTCCTGCGGCTGCAGCAGCGATGCGTACATTCAACATGGCAGCAAGACGGAGCAGACCACTTTAAAGAGGGAAGAGAGGGGTGTGTGGGTTTGCGCAAACTCATTAACTTCTCACTGTAATATGAACATCATTGTGAAATTGGTGAACACACAAACAGTGACATGTAAATCAAAATTTATTTTAAGGTAAAAAATGTGTGTAAAGTGTGTTTTGGTCCATTGTGAAGATAAAATGTCGACGCTAAGACAGAATGGTTTGGTCCGATGTGGCAGCAGGAATGCAGCTCTGCGGAGGGAAGGGGAGGGGCGACGGTACGTGACGCAGAACGAAGGCGGAGCCAGATGGTGGATGTATAAAATGTAAATAAGACGCCTTTGGTGGTCATAAATAATTTATAAAATGTTGAATATTTTGTACATATGATGCTTTCCCGGGGGGAAATAATAAATTATTTGACTCTTGCAACAAAAGAAATGACAATAATGCCAGAATTCTCTAAAGAAAATATCATACAATTATATAAACTTGTCTTTTATGCCTATGTTTGCTGCTTTTATTAACACTTTTTAGTCCTGTGTTCACAGGACGCCCACCCATGCAACAGAGAGTGAACAACTCTCGCTGGACCAGGCTGTATAAATAAAGGTTGAAAGAATATTGATGATGATGTCAATTTGTTGTTGGATCCATCACTTTGTTTCAGAGCAAGATAAACAACTAGAGGCCAAATCACCTTCATTCCTAACAACTACCCTTCTCCCCATTGGTTTACACTTTAAAAGATGTCTCCTTATGATATATGTCCCACCCAAATTGGAACTACAACACATGTGTCTACATTGAAGAAGCAACACGCTGCAGCCCTGTTCTGACTTTAAGTAAAAGTCCTTTAATTAACTTTTTAGGTAAAAGTCTGTGATTGATCCCATATTGTGTCTTTCTGTGTGCATGTCAGTGTGTGTGTGTGTGTGTGTGTGTGTGTCTGTTTTTTCATGTATTATTTGTGAGCTGTGGACGTCCCTCCTTCCCGTCTTTCCTCTGTATTTTTTTGGGCCCTGGGACACGTTCTGATGTCTCAGTGTATTGTATGTAATTGTTTGTAATTGTTCTTAATTTCTAAATTACAAAAAAAAAGGTGATCACAAAAAACTTTTTAGGTAAAAGTCTGAACACTCCTTTTATCAAAACAAATAAGAGGGTTGTGAAGGCGGCGGTGGCAGATGGGTGTCCCGCCCGCCTGCTGCAGGGTTAAAGCCCATCAGCTTTAACAGCAAAACTAATCTGTGGACCAGCTGCTTCTACACTCTACTGCATAACACACAGAGCAGAGGCCGAAAAAGTTACGCAAGCACGAGTTAAAGGACCATTCACAACTATCACAGTACCTGCATTGTAACAAAGTGATGTCCTAGTAGTGTGTCACATAGAGGCTGCCGTGTTCTTTACACAATCAGAAAGGGTTAGACAGCAGCAACATCCTGCTGATTTATCTAGTCTCAGACCCTGACCAGTAGTGAAGATAAGAATGTAAACATTGTCTTGAGTGTGTTTCTAAAAGAAAGGTCAAGGGGTCCAGAGATGGGGACTCAAGTTTGAGACTCGAATGCGGGTCGCACTTAAGTCGCAAACAAAGTGACTCAAGTCGACCTCAAGATGCAGGATTCGTGAATAATCTTTTTTTTTTAATTTTTTTTTATAGGAAACGTATCATGAATGTTAATTATAGAGCCCGACCAATAAAGGATTTTTAGGCCGATCATGATACGAATATTTGGTTATTTAAAAATCCGAAATGCCGATATATATTTAAAAAGAATATCCAGAAACGCTTACAAAACATAAACAGAGTTCCCTAATATTAGTTATGTGTAGTTATTTATGATATATATATTATTAAAATAATATGATAATAATTTGTTTCATTGTCACAACAGAACCTCAAAATATATTAAAGTTCTGATAAATAAAATGTATAAAAATACAAAATTAAGATATGAAACTTAAACAAACAACAACAAAAAAAGTAAAAAATCAGTGTTGCCAACAGGGACGTTGTAGAGCGTCCTCTGGTGGACAGACTATGCAACGCCATCACTAACAGGGACGTTGTAGAGCGTCCTCTGGTGGACAGACTATGCAACGCCATCACTAACGGGGACGTTGTAGAGCGTCCTCTGGTGGACAGACTATGCAACGCCATCACTAACAGGGACGTTGTAGAGCGTCCTCTGGTGGACAGACTATGCAACGCCATCACTAACATGGTTGACCGTCCGTTTTTATTTTTTTAAATATTCATTTATCAGAATATTTGAAATAAATAAATAAATAAATAAATAAATTGGCCATTATGAATGCCAATACCGATAGATCGGGAAATGCCTCATATCGGCTAATAATATCGGCCCACCGATATATCGGTCGGGCTCTATTAAATATTCCCCTCCCTGCGTAACCTATAACCTCCCTATGTAAGACATAATACGTAACGTATCTGCTGCGCCCTGCCACACGTGACTCGTGAGAGAGGACAACTCCACCGGCAGCTGCTGTGCATCATAAGCTTTGGCTTTGAAAACTTTATACAACAAGGCTCAAACAAAAAAGAATTTGCTGAATGCAAAATATTCGGACTCTAGCTGAGACTTGAGACTCAACTTGAACTCTAGCTCTGAGACTTGACTTGGACTCCAGCTCAGAGACTTGACTTGGACTCCAGCTCAGAGACTTGACTTGGACTCCAGCTCAGAGACTTGACTTGGACTCCAGCTCAGAGACTTGAGACTTGACTTGAACTCAGAGACTTGACTTGGACTCCAGCTCAGAGACTTGAGACTTGACTTGGACTCCAGCTCAGAGACTTGAGACTTGACTTTGACTCCAGCTCAGAGCCTTGTGGGCACCTCTGATGGGTTCTGTAAAACTTAAAGGGTTAATCGTCTGGAGAACAGGACTGGAACCAGGAAACATGACAATCTGATCGGTAGGTGTTGAGGTATTTTTAGCCGTAACGGCATCTGTCGCGTCTGCAGCAGCTTCAGCTCCTGTCAACAACCTCAAAAGAAGAAGACTACATGATAACAAGAGAGTCTTAAACAGAACCTGGAACCTTTTCTGGTTGTGTTACATTCGGGTCTATTTTCTGCTCCTGTGGTTGCAGACAAGAGAAACTTTATTGTCACCCATCTACATAAAGCACAGTACAGTTACAAATGAGGATCTAAAATAACATAATTTAAAAAGGCCTATTTGATTTCAATTGTAAAAGGCAAGGCAAGGCAAGGCAGCTTTATTTATATAGCACATTTCAGCAACAGGGCAATTCAAAGTGCTTTACACAAAAACAGTTAAAAGAAAGTAAAACCGATAAAACACAGAAGAAACAGTTTAAAAAAAAAAAAAAAAATATATATATATATATAAAAACAAATAAAACACAAGAATAAAAGTTACAGTGCAGTATAAAAGAAAAAAATGAACATAATTTAAAGAAAGGCAACATCGAAAAGAAAGGTCTTCAGCATTGATTTAAAAGAACTAAGAGTAGCAGCAAACCTGCAGGTTTCTGGGAGTTTATTCCAGATATGAGGAGCATAGAAACTGAACGCTGCTTCCCCCTGTTTAGTTCTGACTCTAGGAACAGACAGTAGACCCGTCCCAGATGACCTTAGAGGTCTGGGGGGGTCATAGTGTACTAGCAGATCAGAAATGTATTTTGGCCCTAAACCGTTTAGTGATTTATAAACTAGCAAAAGAACTTTGAAATCAATTCTTTGGGGCACAGGAAGCCAGTGTAAGGACTTCAGAACTGGAGTGATGTGATCCAGTTTCTTGGTCTTAGTGAGGACTCGAGCAGCAGCGTTCTGAATCAGCTGCAGCTGTCTGATTGATTTTTAGGGAGACCTGTAAAGACCCGTTACAGTAGTCAAGTCTACTGAAGATGAAAGCATGGACAAGTTTTTCCAAATCCTGTTGACACATAAGTCTTTTAACCCTTGATATATTCTTAAGGTGATAATAGGCTGACTTTGTAATTGTCTTTATATGGCTGTTAAAATTCAGGTCAGAGTCCATGATTACACCAAGATTTCTGGCTTTGTCTGTTGTTTTTAACATTGTTGTTTGAAGCTGAGCGCAAACTTTTAATCTTTCCTCTTTTGCTCCAAAAACAACCACCTCAGTTTTTCCCTCATTTAATTTCAGAAAGTTTTGGCACATCCAGCCGTTAATTTGTTCAATACACTTAGTCAGTTTTTGTATTGGACTATAGTCCCTGGCGATAAGGTTATGTAAATTTGTGTGTCATCCGCATAACTATGGTAACTTATTTTGTTGTTTTCCATAATCTGAGCCAGTGGAAGCATGTAGATGTTAAACAGAAGAGGCCCCAGAATGGAGCCTTGGGGAACTCCACACGTCATATTTGTACGCTCAGATGTATAATTACCTATTGACACAAAGTAATCCCTATTCTGTAAGTAAGATTCAAACCAGTTTAGTACTGAGCCAGAAAGACCAACCCAGTTTTCCAATCGGTCTAGTAATATGTTGTGGTCGACCGTATCAAATGCAGCACTGAGATCAAGTAATACTAAGACTGAAATTTTGCCATTATCTGTGTTAAGGTGGATGTCATTAAAGACCTTAACGAGAGCCGTCTCAGTGCTGTGGTGTGGTCGGAAGCCCGACTGAAAGGTATCAAAGCTGTTGTTTAGTGACAAGAAATAATTGAGTTGTTGAAAAACTGCTTTTTCAATGATTTTACTTAAGAACGGAAGGTTTGATATTGGCCTATAGTTGCTCATTAGGGATGTGTCTAGATTGTTCTTTTTAAGAGTGGCTTGATTACTGCAGTTTTCAAGGCCTGTGGAAAGATTCCTGAAAGAAGAGATGTGTTCACAATCTGTAGAAGATCAGAAGACAAACAATTCAAGACATTTTTGAAAACACCCGTTGGTAGAATATCAAGGCAACAGGAGGAAGTTTTCAGATGTTGTATAATGTCCTCCAGGTTTTTATGGTTGATCGCATGAAACTCAGTCATATTGGAACTAGTTCTGCTTGAACACTGTGACAACACACATCCTGTACTTGATATGGAGGCACTAACTGTTTGTCTAATCTTTTGAATTTTTCTTTGAAGAAGGAGGCAAAGTCATTGCAGGCCTTGGAAGATAAAAGTTCAGATGCTACTGGTACTGGAGGGTTTGTTAACCTATCGACAGTAGCAAACAAAGCACGTGAATTATTATTGTTTCTAGAGATAATATCAGAGAAGAAGGACCGCCTTGCATTCCTCAGTTCCAAATTATAAATGCGAAGTCTCTCTTTATAGGTGTTATAATGGACCAGGAGATTTGTTTTTCGCCACCTTCGTTCAGCTTTTCGACACTCTCTTTTTTCTGTTCTCACCAGTGGGACATTTCTCCATGGAGACCTTTTCTTACAAGAGACAACTTTGACCTTAGTGGGAGCAATGGCATCAATAACATTTGTAATTTTACAGTTGAAATGATCTACAAGCTCAGTGACTGAGAGCCCAGGGGGGGCGGGTGCGGCGGAGAAAAGCTGAGTAAATTTTTCACTGGTGTTTTCAGTGATAAACCGTTTTCTGATTATCTTTGTTTGGACACTTTTGGGCACAGAGATAGAGCCGTTAAAGAAAACACAGGAATGATCAGACAGAGCAACGTCAGTCACCACAACCTTGGAAATATTCAGACCCTTGGAGACAATCAAGTCCAGAGTGTGCCCCTTATTGTGCGTGGGCTCTGTCACATGCTGAGTCAGTCCATAGTTCTCAAAAACACAACACAGTTCTTTGGTCCCCCTGTCCTGGGGTTGTCAACATGAATGTTAAAATCACCCACAATGATTACACAATCAAAGTTAATGCAGATTATAGACAGCAGTTCAGTGAAGTCATCAATAAAGGTTGCACAATATTTAGGTGGCCTATAGATATTTAGAAATATTGCTTGAGGGGACGATCTCAACTGTAGAACCACATATTCAAAAGAAGCAAAATTTCCATAACATATTTGCGTACAGTGGAATGAGTCATTAAACAAAATGGCAACTCCACCTCCTTTCTTATTCACTCTATTCTCGCTCATAAAACTGAAGTTAGGGGGAGCTGACTCGATGAGAACAGCAGCGCTGTTATTATGGTCTAACCAGGTCTCAGTTAAAAACATAAAATCTAGATTGTGATTAATAATAAAATCATTAATTAAAAAGGATTTTCCTGCCAAAGACCTGATGTTTAGTAAAGCTAGTGTTAGTGTGTTCTCATTTTTTGTAACAGGCTGTGGCTGACGAGGAATGGATGCTAAATTTGCTAAGTTTGCAGTTAAGTGCTTATTCACCATAATTTTTCTATTGCCTATCACAACATAAATTGAGGAAGAATTGAAAACACAGGGCCCGGGCTTGTCTTTGAAAAAGTCATGAGTGTCACTAGTCCTGGAGCCTAGGCCCGGCACATATCAGTTTTTGCTTGCTGGATTTTGCACACAAGCGTCCTTATCGGGCAGAGGTGCCTGGCGTTTTACTTTTGTCCGGGGTTGAGTCATGGGTGAAGGAAGGGGGGTAAATTTGGTTCCAACATCTACCAGCTGCTTCATCTGGTCAGTGAACTCCAACATGTGGGTAGGGGAAAGAGGGAAAGAGTGCGTGGAGATAGCGATGGCTCCTCAAGGGATTCGGGGCTGGTAGGGGGGTTTGAGGGGTGCTGGACGGGTGAAAAGGAGAGTTGGGATTCCGTATCTCTGCTGTCTGGTCTCCCACGGTCAAATCTGTGCACAGGTGGGGGCTGTGGTGAATCACTGCCAAACTTTGTTTTATTTTCCTCTTGTTTAGATTGGTCTGGTCTTGTGTCCTTGACGGGGAGCAGTGTAGCGCAGAAAGTAAAGTAGGTTAGAGGTGAACAGCTTTACTCCTGGCCTGTTAAGGAAAAGTCCATCTGCTTTAAAAAGATGTAAGCGCTCCCAGAAAATGTTAAAATTGTCAATGAACTGCAGAGAATGGACAATACATTGAGTTGAAAGCCATTTGTTTAGTGCCAACAGTCGGCTAAATCTCTCAGCTCCTCTTCTCACTGGTGGTATAGGCCCACTGATAAACACATCTGCGTTTAAGGAACTGACTTGGTTTAGCAGATCCATAAAGTCCAGTTTCTGCAATTCAGACTGTTGCTTTACAACATCATGCGACCCTATATGCAGTATAATGTTCTTCACAGTTGGGTGCTCTGCCATGATATCTGGGATTCTTTGGATCAAGTCAGACACCGTGTCTTTGGGAAAACAGAGTATTTTGGTGTTTTTACTGTTTTTTAAATCTTTTACAGCAGAGTCACCCACAATCAGGGTTTGAGGCCCAGTTGTTAGCTTTTTACTTTTTGAATTGCATAAGAAGAATGTAAAAGAAGAATCTCTGGTATTTTGACTGAAATGAAGACATTTTTCAAGATGTGTTGGGGCAATTAGGGCTTCTGTGGCTCTGCATTTAAATGTATTTCAGATATGACACCACTAGATGGCGGTAAACAATCGGCTGTCCAACTTTGCATCAATCACCTTACATCTCTGATTTCCGCCAGACTTTACTGTACACAGAGCAGGACAACAGGTTGATTCTAAAATGGGACAAAATTACAAAACTGTAAAACATGCACAACCTGCACAAGCTGCTTAATCTTCTCCAATTTCTTTCCGCACACTTTTGTTCTGTTCATGAATGAAACGATCTGAGATGAGCCACTAGTGAAGAAACCTTCAGCTTCACATCTCTGCCGGCTGCAAGTCACAGCCAAATTTAATTTCTATAAATAACTTTCCACTTGAGGAATTGTTCATTATGTGAAGCTTAATTACTCTCTGTTGAGCAGGGCAGCTTTCCTCATCCCAGCTTTAAAGGTCCCATGGCATGAAAATGTCACTTTATTTTCATTTTTAACATTAATATGAGGTCCCCCAGCCTGCCTATGGTCCCCCAGCCTGCCTATGGTCCCCCACTCTGCCTATGGTCCCCCAGCCTGCCTATGGTCCCCCACTCTGCCTATGGTCCCCCAGTGGCTTGAAATGGCGATAGATGTAAACCGAGCCCTGGGTATCCTGCTCTGCCTTTGAGAAAATGAAAGCTCAGATGGGCCGATCTGGAATCTTGCCCCTTATGAGGTCATAAGCTCATTGTGGAACTGGCTCTAGTGGCTGTAATTCTGCACCAAGGCAGAACTTTGGAAAAAGACTTCAGATACAGTATTAGGGGACAACTAAGGCCTATATAAAAGACTTCAGATACAGTATTAGGGACCACTAAGGTCTATATAAAGAGACTTCAGATACAGTATTAGGGGACCACTAAGGTCTATATAAAAGACTTCAGATACAGTATTAGGGACCACTAAGGTTTATATAAAAGAGACTTCAGATACAGTATTAGGGGACCACTAAGGTCTATATAAAAGACTTCAGATACAGTATTAGATGGGCTGCACACCCCATAGAGCTCACATAACACACAATCATGAATACAGCATTTGAAATATACTGTATATCAATATTTTAAAACAAAGATTTCAAGAGAACATATAGGCCTATATAAGATTTTAATTTCAAAATATATATATATATATATATTTTGCTGCAGATCAGACCACAATACAGTTTTTGTTCAGGTAATTCATCAATCATCAACTAAATGGTTCAGACAAATGTAAAGAGCGTCTGAAATGACATCCTGTTCCCAGACTTCTCCTCTGTGGCCCAGACGTAACCTGGGCTCTTTGCTTTCAGTCTGCCAGTGTAATCTAATCAAAACTGCTGCAGAACGGCATGATGGGAGTCATAATGTCTGTCTGTGTTGTTTCCTGTCCGCAATTTCAATCACAGATCAGACAACTGACTGATCACGGCCACTTTACACAGTGATTGGCCAGGCGTGAGAAAGTAAATAGGGTTTGAACCTTTTCATTTTTCCCAGAACTACAAATGGGAGCAACACTGTAAAGGTCTCCAAGGAGAGACGGTCTCTATTATCACCCTACTTAAACAATAGTGTTTCCTCCTCTTTTGTGTGGCTTTTCACTCTGCCTTCCAGTGTCCGAGGCTATAATCAGCATAGCCCAAAAGTCTGCAGCAGATTGGTCCTCCAAAGATAAATTTATGAGATAAACTTCATGACAATCCATCAGTTGTTGAGTTAACCAAAGTTGTGGACAAAAACACACACATTGACATCTCTAGAGCCAAAAATCAAAACACACAGAAGTTGTAGATAATTTAAAGTGCATGCAGACTTCAGACAAAAGTAGATCAATACATACTGACTGACTTGGAGCAGCTCCTATGTCAGGCATCTTTAGGCTGGTTTCATGAACCAATTATACATATAGCTATGTAAAGTAATGCACTGTAATTTATATGCATTCCACATATTGGTGTATGACCCACATTAACTGCTGCTGTATAATAGCGTTTTCCACTGCTGGTAACAGCTCGACTCGACTGCTCTACTCGACTCGTCTCTACTCGACTCGTCTCTACTCGACTCGACGCGCTGTGCGTCCGTTTTCCATTGCAGATTAGTACTCATTAGTACTCGTTAGCCTCATGCGCGAGGCGAGCTGTGGATGGTCGTCACAGCAAGAAACTGCCGTGACCTAACGTGACACACACACAGAACATCGAAGATTGTTTTTGATTCTCGGCGTGTTGCCACAGCCAGAAGGCAAATTAGTTTCTAATGAACCTGGAGTCAGCAACAACAAAAAACGCTGGATAAACTATTTACCGGTAAACACGGCGGCTTTGTTCAGCAACGATAACGCAGTGATTAGTGACGATTCTCTCCGACCAATCAGCAGTCTGCAGGTCTTCACGTCACCTTTTGGTATCGCCTCAGCTCGCTTGGACAGTAGTACTACAAAAAGTACCTGTTAGCAGGTACCAGGGACTTTTAGGTACCAGTTAGTTTTAGCACTCCTGCCTCACAGCAAGAAGGTTCTTGGTTTGAATCCAGGTCGTTCCGGGCCTTTGTGTGTGTGGAGTTTGTATGCTCTCCCCCGTGTTTGCATGGGTTTTCTCCGGGTGCTCTGGTGTCTTCCCACCATAAAGACATGCATGTTAGGTAGGACTACAGTTGAAAAATAGCCGATTTACATTTACAGAAATGGTGATTAATGTGCATTGTCCTAATCAAATAAAAAGACGTAGAAACCATGCCGTGGAAAAACGCTATAAGAACGTGTAAGGAGGTAGTCAGTAAGGATAGATGGGTCATAAAACACAGGGCGCTACAGGCGGGGGAAATGGAGTTTGTGTCCAGAGGATGTTAAGGGTCCCGGGACTACTACTTAAGCGGACCGGTGTTTTAACCCAAACCACAATCTTTTCTCTAATCTTAACTTGTTTTGTACAGCACATTGAGCTGCATATGTGTGAAAAATTCAATCAGAGTTACGTTGTGAGGGCCGTTTCCTTTCCAGAATAGCTTTTTTGATTGTTAATTATGGTGCCTTCATGTGGCCGATTGGGCTTCTATTCCTTGGGTACGCAATGCGCCAGGTTTTGTGTTTCTAGCTCATTCCAGGTCACTTAAGCCACCGCGGAAGACAACAAATAATAAATTGGAGCAAAAACAATATATTTAAACCCAGGAACTTGCTGTCCACAGAAGGTCTTTAGACCCTAGAATGCGCTCCAGCTGGTTTACTATCCAGGACTTCATCTGTTGTTTCGTCCAGTAAATGAGAGTTCTGTTAGGCACAGATGAGGAGGGGCCAACCTGACAATAGAGGGGCATCTCTGCTCCGAGAGCAGCCAGGGACATGAGAGAGGGGCGACAGGGGGACAGAGACAGTCCAGCAGCTTATCAGATGGAAAACGTCTGTATCTGAGGTTTAAAAAACAAGAAACAAGACAATCATCCAACAGGAGGCCTTGATCCTATGCTCAATCTGCAGGGACAGGAAGGTACGTTATTTTATCCTAAAACTCTTTAATGTCCTCTTTTGGATGATTTTTTTCTCATCAAATCATAAGTGGCAGATTTGGTCACAGTTAATGACACAGGGTCACTTAGGTAAGCTAATGCTAACACTCAAAGTCTGTGAGTTGGTTGAAAACACTGTTTCCAGCAGACTTTTTTCATGTTTCTAGTTGATTCCTTTTAAAACGAGAACTGAAGCTTAGGTAACAAGGCCAACAATCTGCATCCTCAGCACTTGACGATCCATAGGAGACATGGAAATAAAGGAGCAGCATTGTCCATGTATTGCAGGGGAAACTAGTTATCCTAGCATCTTGGCTCCCACAGTGTGGATGCTAAAGTCCTTAGCAAGACATGCAACTTCCAATGGAGGAGAACAGTTTAACCAATTTCTTTCACTTTTCACGCCATTTCGGCTTGTAGAGAAATCCAAAGCTTGACAGACCTGCTGTTACTTGTACGGTTGCTCAGCTGTGATTGGACGATTGCTGTTTCAAGGATTAGAGAACGGTCCATTCAGTGATTTCAGATTCAGACAATCTACACTCAAATAATAATAATAGTGATAATAACAATAATAATGTATACTTTATTAATCCCACAAGGGAAAATTTCAATTTACACTCTGTTATTACACACATTACACACAGGCCTGAATTACACACACATGCTCAGTACCTATACATGCACTAATGGAGAGATGTCAGAGTGAAAAGAGAAAAGGTAAAATTATCTACCTTTGCTAAATATCTTGTGTAAAAACTGTATTCACTTTCATTCAAATTTTGGGATTTTCTTATTCACTTCAATGCAGTTTTGACAAACAGCTGGACAGTAACGTTTGAGATACTGTGTGTTACAGGGGATAAGAAAATAGACAGACGGTCTTATTGGCTGTAAAGTCAAATATAAAACGCAGCTTGTCATTATGGCAGCAGTGAGTGCTGGTCTTAATAAAACTATAAAATCACATCTGGAAACTTCAGCAAAGTGAAAAACCTGGAGATGAACCAGATGTGTTCAGTGTCTGCGAGAGTGATGGCGTATAAAGGCCTCATTAGTAGTTTGTTCAACGTTTAAAAAAAACAAAAAGAAATTTGTTTTCAAGCAGACTGAAGCCGAAATTGAGTTGCAATGGTACCTTTTTTTTTTACTACACTTTTATACCTAACATAGACGAAGTGTATACAATATAATAATTGAGTTAGGATAAGGAAAGGTTTCATGTGATTTACTCAATAATGACTGAGTTGGAACAACTTAAAAAGATCCATGCATCCTGATAATTAGGGCTGCAACTAACAATTATTTTCATAGTGATTTTGTTGATTAATTGATCATTTGTTTGGTCTATAAAATGTCAGAAAATGGTGAAAAATGTGTTTCAATGTTTCCAAATGACCAAGATAGCGTTCTCATATGTCTTGTTTTGTCCAACAATAAAACATATTCAGTTTACTGTCACAGAGGAGTGAATAAACTAGAAAATATTCACATTTAAGAAGCTGGAATCAGAGAATAAAAAATGTTTCTTAGAAATCTGGACTAAATATATACTGTTTAATACTGTATATATATATATATATTTATGTACATTGGTCTGTTGGACTTGCAATTATACTTGTGTCTCAATTCAGGGAATGTGATTGGATATTTAAAAAAAGATTTTTTGCAAGCAAGTTCTATTTTGTAGAGAAAATATTATGGAAGAAGAATAATTTAATTGTATTGGATGGTTTGCGATCATCCAAACAAATAATAACCTCTGGTGGGATGATCGGTCACGAGAGAGTTAGGGAAGGACTGGGAGAATGATACAAAATAAAAATCCTTGGGTTTTCAGCATGTGTCAATATTTTGGACTCAGGCTGGATCACACTTCTCTTATTTTATATCTCTTTGCACCTCAGCTTGAAGGCAAGGCAGCTTTATTTGTATAGCACATTTCAGCAACAGGGCAATTCAAAGTGCTTTACACAAAATCAGTTAAAAACAATAAAAACAGTTAAAAGAAAATAAAACCCATAAAAAACAGAAGAAACATTTCAAAATAAAAACAGATAAAACACAGGAATAAAAGTTACAGTGCAGTATATAAAAGAATAAACAGTAAAGAAATGAACATCATTTAAAGAAAGGCAACATCGAAAAGAAAGGTCTTCAGCATTGATTTAAAAGAACTGAGAGTAGCAGCAGATCTGCAGGTTTCTGGGAGTTTGTTCCAGATATACGGAGAAACTGAAAGCTGCTTCCCCCTGTTTAGTTCTGACTCTAGGAACAGACAGTAGACCTGTCCCAGATGACCTTAGAGGTCTGGGGGGGTCATAGTGTACTAGCAGATCAGAAATGTATGTTGGCTCTAAACCGTTTAGTGATTTATAAACTAGCAAAAGAACTTTGAAATCAATTCTTTGGGGCACAGGAAGCCAGTGTAAGGACTTCAGAACTGGAGTGATGTGATCCAGTCTCTTGAACCTTAAGTTGTCCTGGCCCTCCTTTTGTAAAGGCCGTTTCAAAGATCTTGTTCCTGCCCCGAGGAGCGAGGATGGAGGATGGATCTCTGAGATACACGAGAGAAGCCTTCCCGAAGCCGTGCAGCTGAAAGCGGTTGCTAACTCCGCTCATACATCTGACAAATTCACGTGATGGTTCAGAAGAAAAGACGTCTCATCGCTCTAAAAACACATTTCCTCGTTTCTCTTTGCATGATTTGCTCGCATCTCTCCCATGCTTCCTCGTTGGAGTGGACTGAGATGCGAGAAAGGAAGCAACCGAAGGAACCGGGAATGCAATTTAAAACCCGGGATGCAGCCTAAATGTCTTCAAGGAAACCCCACAGGAGACAAAGGTCCTCTATCAGCTCTGATCACATCATTGCGTCATCATTGTCTTCACAGTAGAACAATCTAGTTTTTGGGACGCAGACAGAGAGTAAACCTTGAAGTGCAGAAAGAAAAACATGCTTGTTAACTGGTGGAGCATCACGCCAGTGTTGCTGTTCTCTCTGTTTGGGTCTGTTCAGCTCCACAGCAGTTTGGATCAGGTCTGAATGATTATCTGTTAAGGGTTCATTGTGGGTCGGGTCAATGAAGACCTAAAGTCTGGAGAATAATATGTCCGCTCTGTTCTATGTTAATGCACAGCCATCTCTCTCTCACACACACTTGTCTTGTAGACACATTTGTAAATACACACACACACACACACACACACACACACACACACACACTCTACATACTGTATATTTTGGAAATTGAAGGAGTCTGACTCAGACTTTCTGTGGTTTAAGAGCCCCCCCCACCCCCCAACACAGACACAGACAGACAGAGACACAGACATGCATACAGACAGACAGACAGAGACACACAGACAGAGACACACACACACACACACACACACACACACACACTCCATGGTGTGGGGTGTTGATGAATAACGGCAGTCACCCTGTCTCTGGTTGTAATACTGGATCATTAAATGCTAATTCAAGGCTGGCTTCATATTTTCCAGATTACACTGTAAACTGGTCGTGAATCAAACACACTCGCTCCTATTCTCCAGACTAGCCTAAATACAGGTTTGGATGGATATGACACCCCCAATACAACATCTCCACATCTGCACACACTGCTGCCCAAAAAACATCAGATTAAATCCAGCTGACACAAGCCTGTTAGCTTGGAGAGCTTTTTTATTTTATGTTATTTTTACCTATTTAGTAACTCTCTATTGAATGAGATTGATGAAAAACAAAATGGCAAGGTGTCTGAACGTCCAAGTACGGATAAAACATAAAGCTACTGTGACTGAGCTGGCAATTTTCTTGTCTGGTTAGCTCATCCCCCCCAGGCTTGCTAAGTGTCAGCAATCTCACTAGCTTAGTCGCTAACATAGCAACACATTTACACAGTTTATTTAAGGGACATATTTGACTTCTGTCTCATACAAGGTTAATTAAAGCGGCGCCACACAACTACTAATATTTAAAGTGGCCATATTATGAAAACAAATCACTTTTTCTGGAATTTGGGGTGTTATTTTGTGTCTCTGGTGCTTCCACACGCATGCAAAATTGAAAAAAAAACAACTATCCATGGTGTTTTGAGTGAGATCCGGTTTCTGAATGTCCTCTGCCTTCAGTCTCCAGGTGAGCTGTTCAAAATCTCCACGGCTTTCTACGTCACTAGGTGGCTAACGACACGAGGTGGCTAACTGTAGCACATCCTAGTGCTAGCATGCTAGCTTGTTCTCAATGGCAAAACACTGCTACAACACACACTAGTTGACCATAATCTCCAAAAGAACTACTTCCTGTCCCTGTTCTACTTCCTGTCCCTGTTCTGCATGAAAACTACAAGTGTCCCTGGTCTAGAAGAAGTCTCCCAGCTGATCCTGCCTTGTACTGACCAAAGCTGGAGAAAGAGTTATCTAGCTGATGTGATCTTACCTAGCTACTGAGCATGTGCAACTCCCAACAACTCAAAATTAACTTTTTTGTCCACCAGCAAAATGGCTAGTCAATATTCTTATTTCACCAGCGACTCAATAGCTTACCTTTTATTTTTGGCTGGTGAATTAAGCAAATCTACGAGCCACTTGCATATTTTAACAGTATTTGGCTGCTGTATGGTGCTAATTTTAAACCCTGGTCATTAGCGTTGCAGGTATTTGGTCATAAACCGAAGTAATGAACAAATGGGAAGATTTTGACCCGATAATGGTGCTGAATGAAAACTTAAGGGATCCCTGAAGTTGCAGAGTACATCCTCTAAAGACCATGGATGTCTGAACAAATTTCTTTTTTTTTTTAAAAGATACATTTTTTCGTGCATTTTATGCCGTTATTTGCCATAGGACAGATGAAGACATGAAAGGGGAAGGAGAGGGGGGAAACGACACGCAGCAAAGGACCACAGGTCTGACCCAAACCCCCGACTGCTGCGCCAAGGGGCAAACCTCCCTACATGTGCGCCCGCTCAACCAACCGAGCCAACCCGGCCACATCTGGATTTCGATGGAAATCCATTCAGTATATATATATAACTCCAGTCTGTACCAAAGTGGTGGACTGACCAACTGAGATTGCAATCCCCAAAGCCATGGCAGTAGCGTGAGGGTTCATCATGATGGTTGGCTCACACTGACAGTTTACCCTCATCTGGATCCAATCAGTTGAGTTCAGCTGCTTTTTGCCGTTTCGTTGTGTCTGTCTGAGACAAAACATCAAACTGAGTCTCCTGTGTCAGTTTGGGGGGTCTTTCTTGTGGTCTGTAGTTGTCGTGCTTCCAGACCTTTTGGTGGTTTGGAGGACAGCCTGAGTGGCTTCACCGCACTCTGTTTGTCTTGGATCAGTATCTGCAGAAGAAAACCTTCAGCTGGGAGGATTATGAAACTGGTGCAAGCCTGAAGAAATGCTTTCCTAAGCTGAGAAAACTTTCTGATACATTACAGCCGTCTTGAAATGTTTTGAAGGAAACATTTTGACAATGATTTTGTCAAAAGTTTGGAAGGTTTTCTCCTCCATCTTACACTCACTGATCCACATCCATGATTACTGCGATCATAAAGTTCTCATGCCATTAAATTCAGCAGAGAACATAAGATGAAGGAAAAGTTTAAATGATCGGAGAAGCCTCAGCCCACCGGCGGTTTCCTGCTCCGCGACTCTGGTTACAATCACGCACAAAGAATGATGGGAGATTTTCCGTGGCGTCCTTGGAGGGAACCTCAGTGGCCATGTTTCCCAAGAGTGGGGTCATGATGTCTTTGGAAAAACTAAAATATGAATTACTTGCATATGAGGGGGCGCCAAGAGCAATTAGATGGGGCTCTTACATAAAGAGCTGGAGGGAACAGTTTTGGAGGAATGAAAATAAAAGGCTAACCATGTCTTTGAGTATGTACTAAGAGAGTAATTGGGTTTTTAAGCTTTGTAGTTGTATTTCCTAAATAAAAAGCTTTAATTTCAGCCAGTTTCGTTGAGAAATAACGCAGAATTTTCTGTTATCAGATGTTTTTTGAGGAGGTGTCTTTAAATGTTATGTCATATAAATCTTAACTTGACATTTGGCCCTAAGAACAGCAATTCATTTTTTATTTTTTATTTTACATCATAAAGAACTGCTGATTACAGTTACCCAAATAATTAGCCAGACATCAGGGTTATTGTAGTTTAATTGCAGTTTAAACAGTTAATGTTTTCTCATGTCAAATTAAGAAATATGATGATTTACAGTTATTATTATTAGAGTTATTTCTGCACTGTAAGTCGACATAAAAACCTGTACAGCAGCAAAAATGTCATCCATGTGCGTCAACAGTTTCATGATTGTATTTCTGTCTGTTTCTATGTGGGAAGACGACATTCTGAATTTCTTCCCTTTGACCAGAAAGAATATCTATATATATATATATATATATATATATATATATATATATATATATATATATATATATAGATATATATATATATATATATATATATATATATATATATATATATATATATATATATATATATATATATATATATATATATATATATATATATATATATATATAGATATATATATATATATATATATATATATATATATATATATATCTATGCACATTTCTCACATAAACTTTAAAAGCTGCAGTAGATGGGATTTACACCAAAGCAGCATTATATTTTTATGATATTTGTGATTTTTTAATGAATTAAATCAGAATTCAGTCCTCAGTAGAGTCTATAGGACATTTTGACTGTAGACAAAGAGTCTCTAAGGGCGCTTTCACACCTGTAGTTCGGTAGACTCACTTGGTGCAATTCTGGGGTGAATTTGCAAGATTGTTGCATTTTTCATTTGGTTTGGTTAGCTTTCACACTGCACTTTATCAAACGCAAAAAACATTGTAAACAAATGTCACACGGTCGACCCACTGACACACCGTGACACTTCCTGGTCTCAGAAATAATGCAACACCAAATGTATAACGTCTTGGGTGTTCTTTAAAAGGCTAACAATGTGAGCAGCTGATAGGCAGCGAGTGAAGACGAGGGCAGCCCTGATGAGAGAGATGTGATGATGATGTGTTGTTGATGATGATGATGATGATGATGTGTTGTCACACAGGCAACGAGCAATGTCTGGTCATTAGGCTATGGATTTGAAAGTTATCATCCGTTAAATCATATATAAGTCCGTCAATTGTGTGCAAGGTTGAAATAAAGAATAAAGGCGGGTGGCAGTAGCTCAGTCCGTAGGGAATTGGGTTAGGAACCGGAGGGTTGCTGGTTCAAGTCCCCATACGGACCAAAGTATAGTGGTTAACTGGTAGCTGGAGAGTTGTCAGTTCACCTTCTGGGCACTGCCAAGGTACTCTTGAGCAAGTAATTGTGTGTAATTCAGGGCTGTGTGTAATAACAATAGAGTGTAATTTCCCCTTGTGGGACTAATAAAGGATACATTAATCTTAAAACAGGCAAGTAAATGCACTGTTTTTAGGTTTATGTCCTATTTTTGGGTCGGATCTCAAGTGAACTGAACTGAACTACCCCAAACCAACCAACTATCTGACAACATGCTGCAGGATTCTTATAAATGCACCAAACAGCTCAGGTGTGAAAGCAACTCCAAGTTACTGGTTAGAGTTTTAATGGTTGGAAACTAAGTAAAAGGGAAGAGCTTATCCTGACTGCTCTCTCTGTCTGCACCGTCTATACTGCCTTGGGGATTTAAACCTGCATCCTTTTCTTCACAGTCCTGCACCCGCTGACAACAGGAGCTTTGTGTTTTGTTGTGATGTGGAATTTGGAGCATTCACTTCAATGATCATCACTTATGTGTCCTCTCAGAGGCCTGCATGATTATCTCTGCTCACTGAAGCTCATATAATGTTTATTTTTCCTTCAAACATGTCAATTATCTCCTCTGCCTTTGTAGGACCACTAATTGCTCCATGAGGACTCAGGTGCCATGGTGCTGATGGGGCTCCATCTGCTGGCACTGGCCCTGTGGGTTGGCGTTGGAGTAAAGCTCCAAGTTCGGGGCAACCAGATAAAGCCGACCCTAGCACCTCTGATCCCTCACCGGCCTTTTGTCGTAGTGTGGAATGCTCCTACTGAATCCTGCCGCCATCGATTCAAGGTGGACTTGGACCTCAGCGTTTTCGACATCGTAGCGAACCTCAACGAAACCCTAAGCGGACCAAATGTTACCATATTCTACCACAGCCACTTGGGATACTACCCATACTACTCCAACTCCGGGGTCCCTATCAACGGTGGACTGCCGCAGAACCAGAGCATCTCCAAACACCTGAACAAGGCCCGGGCAGACATTGACAAGCTAATCCCCACAAGGATTTTCGAGGCCTGGGTGTCATTGATTGGGAGAACTGGAGGCCTCAGTGGGTCCGAAACTGGGGCTCAAAGGACATCTACCGCAACAAGTCAAAGGAACAAATCCGAAACTTCACCCGAACTGGCCAGAGAGCAAGGTGGAGAAGGAAGAAGGAAGACTTCGAGAGGGCTGGGCAGACCTTCATGAACCTGACTCTAGCCCTGACTGAAAGCCGCAGGCCGGACGGGCTGTGGGGTTTTACCTGTTCCCAGACTGCTACAACTACGGGTACAAGCAGCACCCACAGCGGTACACGGCGAATGCCCCAACGTTGAGCATGTACGCAACCACCATCTGATGTGGCTCTGGAAGGAGAGCACGGCCCTCTACCCGTCCATCTACCTGGACTACGAGCTCAAGTCCTCCGCCAACACCGTCAAGTTCGTCCCACTATCGAGTCAAGGAAGCCATGAGGATCGCGTCCATCGCCCGCACGGACTTCACATTGCCAGTGTTTGTCTACTCCAGACCTTTCTACGCCTACACTTTTCTGGTTCTTTCAGAGGTAAAGTTTTCAGTTCTAAGTCACAAATCTTTACAATTGAACCTTCTTTCATGATGGTTGCTTGTTCACCCCTATTGTCGCTGTTTGTGTGAATATTGTAATGTAACCTCATGTCGTCCTTGGGTCAAATTGACCCATTGTCCTATATCAATGTTCTTTTTAATTCCCAAAATAACATGATTGATTCCCCACAACGCTCTTTGGTAAGTACAAATATCTACTTTCATTAATTTTGGGGCGTCTTATTCAATTTTATAGCATTTGGAGTGGTGGTTTTGCAATAGTTTTGAGTAAAAGTTGACATATTCCAGTCTGTGATGATCCATCAACATACATTTCTTTAATTTTAGTCTAAATAATTCCTCATTTCTGCTTAACCATAAATTCCAAATATAACTGTAAAACTAAAGTTAGTTAGTTAGGTAGTGTCAAAAATTGAAAAAGTGTTGAAAAAGGGACAAAAACATAAGAAAAGTTAAAGACATCGATAAAAAGCATCAACTAAAAGTGTAGATTTTCATTTTGATGGGAAGACAACACAAGGGTTAAGATTTTTTAGCTGTTCTCTTTGCAGCAACGTCAATATAGGTGAGCATGTACCTTAAAGATGCTTTCCCAGACACTTCTTAGTATCTTTGTAGAGTATTTGTAGATTATAAAGGCAATAATAACTAGCCAGTTTTAGGTAGATTCAGTTTTTGATTTAGATTTAGATTTGTTTACTAAGCTAAAAATGACCATGTCATGTTTCAGAGCGACCTGGTTCATACCATCGGGGAGAGCGCTGTCTTGGGAGCGTCAGGCGTCGTTCTCTGGGGATCATCAGAGTACTCGCGATCACAGGTAACAGTAAAAAGTGTAACTAACAAAATATTGTTCAAACTGGAGATTTAGAACTGATTAAAACCAACCTAAAATAAAGTTTTAATCCAAAATTCAATACCAAAAGCTTTGAATGCACAACTCAGAGAAAAGTAATGGCCTTAAGCTGAATGCGTGTTATATAGCATTGTACATCATAGCATAGATTCACATAAAACGAGCCACAAAGCATTCAGGAAGACTAAATGTCAAAGACATAAAGTGCGGTCATGAGCATAAAACAAGGCTTCATAGTTTCTGACATCATTGTTCTCTCCTCCAGAACTGAATGTTGCCAAAAATAGTGCTATTTGTTTTCTGACCAAAACTTTTCACAGACACAAAGCAGGAGACAAAGCATCTGATGTGTGAAATGATGTGTGAAAGTGGTCAGGAGTTCTGTTGGTGTCTGTGGTTTTTTTTTACATCCTGTTTACAGCAAACTGAGCTGTAAACCTAGAAGAAGAGTCTGTCTTGTAATCATCACTGGAGAGAACATTTTCAGAGACACAGTAGCTATGCTTCCATCCACACGATTTTATTTGAATTAAGTGATATCGAATGAAAAATGCCTTCTGGAAACAGTAAAATTCAATTGAATTCATGAATATCGACTCAAAGGAAATACGTTCGGTCTCATTAGATTTTGTCTTGATTGATAACATACGGCTTATGCGATAAACGCTGATGGAAACGATATTTGCCCAATTAATAATGAATTGCGATTAAGTTTTAGGTAATTTTATGGTTGCAACCCGCCACAAAACAAAGAAGTTTTAGTTAATTTCCGCCCAGTAATTTCACTCGTTTTGCACATATAGCGGATGTCAACAAAGACAGATGGAAGTGGACGGACGAGGAGACAAGAGACTTTTTGAATTTAATTTACGAGCAAAATATAACGGCTATTTTAGATAGAAAAATCTACAAAATAATATAATTTATCATCAGGAACTCGCGGAGGAAATGGGCTACAAAGGTTACGCAAGCCGGGGGCGTCCTCCGAGTACGTGGAAGACGCTCAAACAGCGAGACATGTCTCAAAAAAAGAGTTGTCTCGCAGCGGTGCCGGAGGGACAATAAAAGTCAAGTTGCATCTGTGTCATCATAGTAATGTGTTGATAGAGTCGTTGTTTTCTCATTATAGCTTGATATGTCGCTATCAGCTGGCACATAAGCACTATTACAACATGTGCAGTATTGATCATGTGTTGGGAGACGGCGCGATCCATTTTGTCTAGAAAAACTTTGTTTGCAAAAGTTTGCTTGAATGTTGTGCGATTCAGCGAAAATGAATGAAATACCTTTTCAATTCGATATACCAATTTGATCCCAAAACAGCATGTGACGTCATTACGTAACAGGGTTTTATTCTCTTTAAAGCCGTTGGATGGAAACACACTTTCATCAGCTTTATTCGCATGAGTTTTTTTTTAATGAACTTCAGATAATTCCCTGACAAGTGGATGGAAACTTAGTTTATGACACAACTGAAATTATCTTAATCTCACTTGAGTCGAACATTTCCATTGTCATGACTCTTGAAACCATTTCCGTATCAGTGTAAAGTCCAGCAAACTGCCAGCAATCCCAGCCTCCTCCGTTATTTTGAACAGAATCATTTGGTTTATGTTTTTGAATACATTTGGCAGACTTGTTTTGGCTCTTCCTCTTTCAGAGAAACTGCTTGACAGTGAAGAAGTACATCGACGGTCCGTTGGGACATTATGTCATCAACGTCACCTCCGCCGCCAAGCTGTGCAGCAAAGCGCTTTGCAAGAAGAACGGCAGGTGCGTCCGCAAGAGCCTGGACTCGGGCGCTTATCTGCACCTGAACCCACGCTTCTTCCACATCCACCGCAACCCGACGCCCAGGGGGCCCCGATTCCACGTCAGCGGCCACCTCAACAACCTCGACATCCTGGACATGAAGCACAAGTTCACCTGCCAGTGCTACCAGGGCTGGACGGGCGTTTACTGCGAGATGCCCCAGGCTCCACCCCTGCTCCTCCTCCCCACCTCAGCCTGCCTTCCTCTGCCTCATCCCAGAGAGAACAGCCTGCTGGGAGACATCCTACTCATCCTGTCACTCCATTTCTCCTGTCTGTGTATCATCATGTTCCTGGGACTCTGTCTGATTATCAAGTGTCTGATACTGGAGACTTAATTTTAGAGTTTTAGCCAGACCCAAAGCTGCAGTTCCTCTAATGTCCACAAGAAAACTATGGAAAGTAATGGGAAAACGTCCAACTTCCCTCTACAAACATCAAGAAATACAGTTAGTATTGTGTGTCTTTGTGATTTTTTTTAATTAAAGGAATATTTCACTAAAAAAAACTATGTTTTAAGTATCAAACACGCCTGTAGCTGGATTTTCGTGGTATCACAAGATCACAGAAGAATTGCAGGATCACATTTAACACGAAAATCCATCTTGTCAGGTTTGTAATGCATTTGTGTCTGAACTAGCATCTTACCGAACCAATCGGCGTCCAATGAGGAGCCACAGGCAGTTACGGGCGTGGTTTAAAGTTGACGGCCGCGACGTGATAAACAGATGGTTCATCCAATCACTTGCCGGATATTTTTTTGAAAGTGCCCGCCCTTACCAAACAGTTTCTCTGGTGTGTCAGATTTGGTGTTTTACAGCACAAAAAAAGAATCAAACATCTACAGAAACTTCTGAAACCACTGAACCAACCTTCATCTCTACTTGTCAATCGACCATTTTCTGCCATTTTTCCACGTCAGGTACATTGTACAGTAGTAGGACATCCCTCCTCCTCATCCACGTCCTCCATCTCCCAATGCATTTGTTTCTAAGGCAACAACAACAACAACAACACAACAACAGTACTTTCATTCACCCAAAATCAAAGTGGACCACTGTTTATTGTGCGTGGATAACCTATCAATTACATCTCCTGTCTTGATGTGCAACTCAGAGCATACATCTGCATGTTAGTTTTTGTTTTTTGCTGTAACCCTACCATCTTGTTTGTTCCTGTAGAGGTTTTAAAGGTCTCATAACATGAAATTGTCACTTTCTGAGTTTTTTTAACATTAATATGAGTTCCCCCAGCCTGCCTATGGTCCCCAGTGGCTAGAAATTGTGATAGGTGAAAACCGAGCCCTGGGTATCCTGCTCTGTCTTTGAGAAAATAAAAGCTTAGATGGGCCGATCTGGAATTTGGCTCCTTATGAGGTCATAAGGGGCAAGGTTACCTCCCCTTTTCCCTGCTTTACCCACCCAGAGAAATTGGCCCGCCCATGAGACATCATGGCTTACAAACAAGCAAAGTGGCAGTTAGTCAAGGCCACACCCCCAACCTCCACTTTGCCCCACCCCCCTCTCCAAAAGCTACAGACACAGAAATGGCACACACTAAGGAAAGCTCATTGTGGGACTGGCTCTAGTGGCTGTAATCCTGCACCAAGGCTGTATTTTGGGAAAGAGACTTCAGATACAGTATTAGGGGACCACTAAGGTCTATATAAAAGAGACTCCAGATACAGTATTAGGGGACCACTAAGGTCTATATAAAAGAGACTTCAGATACAGTATTAGGGGCCCACTGAGGTCTATATAAAAGAGACTTTAGATACAGTATTAGGGGACCACTAAGGTCTATATAAAAGAGACTTCAGATACAGTATTAGGGGCCCACTGAGGTCTATATAAAAGAGACTTTAGATACAGTATTAGGGACCACTAAGGTCTATATAAAAGAGACTTCAGATACAGTATTAGGGGACCACTAAGGTCTATAATAAAGAGACTTCAGATACAGTATTAGGGGACCACTGAGGTCTATATAAAAGAGACTTTAGATACAGTATTAGGGGACCACTAAGGTCTATATAAAAGAGACTTCAGATACAGTATTAGGGGACCACTAAGGTCTATATAAAAGAGACTCCAGATACAGTATTAGGGGACCACTAAGGTCTATATAAAAGAGACTTCAGATACAGTATTAGGGGCCCACTGAGGTCTATATAAAAGAGACTTTAGATACAGTATTAGGGGACCACTAAGGTCTATATAAAAGAGACTTCAGATACAGTATTAGGGGCCCACTGAGGTCTATATAAAAGAGACTTTAGATACAGTATTAGGGGACCACTAAGGTCTATATAAAAGAGACTTCAGATACAGTATTAGGGGACCACTAAGGTCTATAATAAAGAGACTTCAGATACAGTATTAGGGGACCACTGAGGTCTATATAAAAGAGACTTTAGATACAGTATTAGGGGACCACTAAGGTCTATATAAAAGAGACTTCAGATACAGTATTAGGGGACCACTAAGGTCTATATAAAAGAGACTTCAGATACAGTATTAGGGGACCACTAAGGTCTATATAAAAGAGACTTTAGATACAGTATTAGGGGACCACTAAGGTCTATAAAAGAGACTTCAGATACAGTATTAGGGACCACTAAGGTCTATATAAAAGAGACTTCAGATACAGTATTAGGGGACCACTAAGGTCTATATAAAAGAGACTTCAGATACAGTATTAGGGACCACTAAGGTCTATATAAAAGAGACTTCAGATACAGTATTAGGGGACCACTAAGGTCTATATAAAAGAGACTTCAGATACAGTATTAGGGGACCACTAAGGTCTATATAAAGAGACTTCAGATACAGTATTAGGGGACCACTAAGGTCTATATAAAAGAGACTTCAGGTACAGTATTAAAGGACCACTAAGGTCTACATAAAAGTATCCAAAGCGCACCATGTCATGGGACCTTTAAAACATGTTTCTCTTTAAGACCAATGGAACTGCAAGCTACAAACATTTCAGAGCATACAGGAGGTGAATACACTTAAAAGATGGCACGTGGCAGACAGATCTAATCCCTTACTTTTGTATGTGATTTCTGATTATTTATCTGTAAGTTGACTTGTTTGCTGAAAACCCTTTAGAAGGAAAACTGGAAAGAAAGAAAGGGATCTCTGGAGTTAATTTTCTTTAGCAGGAGGCCAACACAAACATTGCGCGTCTACATAAACCTCAGAACACAATCAATAAATCACCTAAATCCTAGAAGACAATTCAGTGTAGCACAGTCACAGACGTTTGTTTAAAATTAGGATAATGACTGTAATGAGGCTGACATCGCAGGCATCACTACATCAGTAAATCTGGGTGGTGATGGTGCAGCCATTAAATGAGTCACAGCAGCTGCGGGGACGGATCACATGACCAAACACTTTAACAATAGTCTCTGTTTGTCCCATGGGAAAGGGAGGGACCGAGTGTCAAACAACTGTTTTGGGTGAAGAGAGGGAGGAGGGAAGCTCCTGTTGCAACTGAAAGGTTCATGGTTCACAAACAAGAACTGTCACAACAGAGTGAGGATTACAGAAAGTGTTGAAGTCAGCTGATTAGAAATGAATGAATTTTTTTTTAACTCAACTCTAACAGAAGAAGCTTTGCAGTTTTATCTATTATCTGCTGCCGCATGTTTGTGGCAGCAGATGTTTCTATATTTCTATATGTGTTATAATTGAGCCCAGTAAGGGGTGGGAGGGAGATTCAGTTTTGTAATTCCTGATATCATTGAACTAGACGGAGTCCAGCATATGAACAGCTTTAAAGAAATAGCTTTTTAGAAAATAAACTTACTAAGGAGTGTCACAATGATCCAAATCCACTCTATGATATGACTTTTGACTTCAAAAGCTATAGTGCGCAGCTATTTTATATTAATGGACGTCCGTTACATTCAAGCCCATGCAGCTATCTAAGACTATCAGCTCCACAAAACTCTTTCTGCATTCCTTAGTGTAGCTGCATTTACAAAATGGTTGAAAATGACTTTTGCGTTTAGAGTGATGCGTTTTAATCACCGCTAAGAAAGGACAACAGCAATGTTCAGCTTTGGAGACAAAGAGGACATAAAAATTACAAGATAATTACCTCTTCTGAAGAGTCTATCATGTCCTCCTTAATTTAACGGGATAAACGCTACTTGCAACTGTGTGGAGGAGGAGTGGGGAATGCTTGTGTCATGTGGATGCGCTGACAGTGTTGTTGTCATTACTTAGAATTCCTCAGGTTCAAAGGGTAACTGGGTTTTTACCACCTGGACCCTATTTTCCTATGTTTTTGGGTTTAAGTAACTAATTGGAACAACAAGCTTTGACATTGGTCCAGTATTAAGCAGGACTTCTGTGGTCGGCAGTCAGCAAAAGTAAGTACATTGTAAGTTATTGTGCAGCTCCTATGTTCAAAAAAGTGCTCGTTTTGCCACTGACATGCTCAGATTATTATTATTTTGCGTCTGACAACATTATGGAAATGATTTCTAAGGTCGACCTTTCTGTTAAAAAGTAAGATCCTTTCTTAAAGCATAACAATATCAAAAAAATTGTGTTTGCTAAAGACACCAGACTCAATGTAAATAAAAAGTAATTTTAGCATTGTAAAGTACACTTCATTCAAAGTCGACAGAAATAAAATAAAACAACAAAAAGGTTTGTTTTTCCACAACTGTAGTTTTGGTTCTAGAGGGTTTAGCTGAGCTCAGAGCTGATTTTGGTTAAACAGAAAGGTCTAAAGAGGTTTTAAAAAGGCTTATTTCTGAAGGGATCCTTTGCATAATGCTGTCAGACACTTACTAATAATAATCTATTTATAAAGTAATAATATGAGCCTGCCAGTGGAAAAACAGCGTTTTAGTGAACAAAATTGACAATGCACATTTGCCCCATATGATTACATTGCAAACCGGTTTGTGGCTACCTGTTACAGCGCTCTTGGTAAATACTGGATCAGTTTCAAAGCTTGTAGTTCCCATCAGTTACTTAGACACAAAAACATAGAAAAATAGGGTAGACCAGATCACGAATTGGAGATTCAAGGCCGTGTGCAAGGGGCATTTCAAAGATTGAATATATATTCCTAAATGGACGGGACAGTAGATTCTGTCTATAAAGCAAAGGGTGTCTGCGTACGTTGACGTGTTCTCACATGTCCTCACATGTCCAGAGAGTGTCCAGGATGCCTGTATGGTCATATTTGGCTGCACGTGGACTTCTACACAGAGGGCAGCCTTTGTCCCAAGAACCCTCACGGCTGCACAAACACAAAAAGTATAATTAGAGCTTCAGTTGCCTCACTCTGATTTATGGTACTCTCCCCCCCCCCCGGGCTCAAACCACCAACAATCTCGAGAAAAAACAACAACAATGAAAGTAGAGAGGTAAGTATGAAATTACTTTTGTTGTACTAATGGAATAATGAAAATGTACATTATTCCGACCTGACATAACTTTTCATGACAGATTTGAGATACTGTGTCGTGGATTGCTTCAGTCCATTGCATGGCTGGGAATTGAATATTGTACGTACAGTACATTTTATCACGACAACTTGTCACAGCCAATACATTATTGTCTGTTGAAATAGTTTTCTACTCAAACAAGCAAAGTAAAAACAGGCCTTTGCTTGATCACCTTCTGGTGAACCTTTACCGGGCACATAAAACACAGTGACTTGGGATATTTTATAACAGATGAAAAAATTGAGCGTTTGGTCCAGCAAAAACACAATTAAGCAACTTTTAGTGGTTTTCAGATGCTCGGAGCGGATTGAAGAACCACTAACCACTCCACCCAGAGTGGAAACTGTCAGGTCCACTCAGGAGGAACATTTATTCACTCATTTGTTGTTTTTGAAATAAACTCACTCCTCCCTCCAAAAAACCTTTAACCTTCAGTTTTCAGACATAAGCAGAGTTTAACCCCCAATTTCCACAGGAACGGCTGCGCATCCGTCTGGAACGGCGAGGAATGATTTGGTTTCCATTAAAGTCAATGTGTGTATTTCCACGGACTGTGGAACGGCTACGCCCCAGCTGTGTTATGTATGTTATGGGTCACGGATGGGATGGCACGATTATAAATTGTCCACTTACGTTTACCAAGTAGTTTGAAGAAAAAAACTCAACTTGCATTATTATGGATGTATAGTAAAATAATAACAATACGAAGAAGAGTGTATGGAATAGATACAACTGAACAAATGTGAGTTGAACTGAATCCCTTCCGAGTCAAACTAAACCATTTTAATTTTTTTAAATATACAATGTTCTCAAAGTCTTGACTGTGACTCCTTCCAAGTACCCTTTATCTGTCACATGTGGGTTTTTACTCTATGTATTATTTTATTCATTCAGTGTTATTCAGAGTGTTTCAGAGTGTGTTTTTTCTCAGCTGGGGTCAAGCCTTTGAAGAAAACGTGACTGCATAAGTAAAACTGACTTGACTGGCATCCTGTAGCTATTTCGATTATCAAAAAGCTTATATTTGGACTTTTGGTGGCGCGAGATGAAAAGATCGGAGGATCATCAGAGTCATTAAGATATAATAAATGTCTGAAGCAGGCTTCACGGCCTTCCAATCTCCTCAGGAGTAAATGTGACTCAGGCAGAGTTGACTCAGCTGAGTCATTCTGACAGCGTGACTCAGCCGGTGTTATTATGGGATTATGATGATTGACAGCTGAGGAAGTAAACAGCCTCAGCGTATGCAATTCACGGTCCCTCAGTTTCCTGTCAGGTCTTTTTCTTCTCCATCTTCCAAACACAAACCTGAGAATGTGAGAACAGAGGAAATTATGCTGTCAATAACAGTTAAAATCAGAAAATAATCCGACCTTTTAAAGTCACAGTTAGTTTCCTTCCACTGTTTCAACACGACCGCATTTAAAGAGTTTACTTTCTCAATCACTGTATTCTATATCCTAAAATACAAACATTCATCAGTCAATATGTCCCAAACATACAGAAACCAAACACCTGTAATTTCACAGCCCACAGCCATCAGTTTGTTCCTGCACTTTAGCTAATAACCATAATCAGCTTTAGTTCAGTGTCAGCGGTCATTCTGGATGTTCAGCTCTTCTGCACTGAAGCTGGAAGAGACTCAACACAAGTTTTATATGTTTTCCTTTAAACTGACTCATCTTTCAGAGGACATTTGCACTCTGTAAGAAATCAAAGCAGTTGTCCTTGGGTTACAGGATAGTCTTCAGAGACGTTTTCTGCACATTGTAGTGCGTAACAAGATGAGTCTGGCATTGGTCTACGTTGATTGTTAAATGTGCAGAGGTAAAAAGAGTACCCAAATATTCTACTTAAGTATAAGTACTATTACTTTGATGACCTTTCACTTAAAGGTTCCATGACATGGTGCTCTTTGATGGTTTTATAAAGACCTTAGCGTCCCCTAATACTGTATCTGAAGTCTCTTTATATAGACCTTAGTGGTCCCTAATACTGTATCTGAAGTCTCTTTATATAGACCTTAGTGGTCCCCTAATACTGTATCTGAAGTCTCTTTATATAGACCTTAGTGGTCCCTAATACTGTATCTGAAGTCTCTTTATATAGACCTTAGTGGGTCCCTAATACTGTATCTGAAGTCTCTTTTATATAGACCTTAGTGGTCCCTAATACTGTATCTGAAGTCTCTTTTATATAGACCTTAGTGGTCCCTAATACTGTATCTGAAGTCTCTTTTATATAGACCTTAGTGGTCCCTAATACTGTATCTGAAGTCTCTTTATATAGACCTTAGTGGTCCCTAATACTGTATCTGAAGTCTCTTTTATATAGACCTTAGTGGTCCCCTACTGTATCTGAAGTCTCTTTATATAGACCTTAGTGGTCCCTAATACTGTATCTGAAGTCTCTTTATATAGACCTTAGTGGTCCCTAATACTGTATCTGAAGTCTTTTTATATAGACCTTAGTGGTCCCTAATACTGTATCTGAAGTCTCTTCCCAAAGAGAGGGGGCAAGGTGGAGGCTGGGGTGTGGCCTTGACAAACTGCCACTTTGCTCGCTTAAAAGCCATGATGTCTCTCTCTAATGGGGGCCAAATTCTCTGGCGGGCAAAGCAGAGAAAAGGGAGGTAACCTTGCCCCTTATGACCTCATAAGGTACTTTCCACCACTGGCTAAATCTTTAAAAACGGCTGAAAATATAAATGCTTTACTTACTTAAAACAGCTGGTCAATGTATTTTTTTAGCAATGTGACTTAAACATGAGGACATGTATTTGTTGGGGACTATTTGCAGTGGCGGATTGATTTTCATTTGGCGCTCTAGAGAGTTTTCGTTTGGTAAACTGAACCCTGCTTCGTAGGTTCTGAAGTCAAAGAAAAATGGACCCAGAATCTTGATGTAAACTTATAATTCAGACTGGAAAATGACTGAAAAGAATCTGAGTTGAGAATCTGAGCTTTAAGGCCAATTTATGCCTCAGCGTTAAATCAACGCTGTGGCTACTGTAGAGATAACGTCTCTGTGACGCAGCCTAACGTTCACCTTTCACAAAATGTAACCACACGCTGCGACGCTTGTCGCCGTCCGGGCTCGGTAGCTTTGCTCCCTGACTCATCCCCCGATTCATTTCCTGGTTCTCCTTCTCCATAAACAACATTAAATCAAGGAGATGATTAACTTTTCCTGCTACAGATTGCCACCATGGTCAGAAAGAACAGGGGAGACACACACACACACACACACACACACACACACACACACACACACAGGCCTTTACGTAGGTTACAGCGAAAGCTCTGAGTGGAGCCTCCACAGAAGCTTAAATGGAGCTATGTCTGCAGCTCTGATTGGCTGTTTATCAGCTGTTCATCGCCTCTCTGCTGCCTCTCCATCATCCTGCTGATTACAGGCCGGGAGGGGATGCAGATAAACATTTACCACTGTCGTACACAAACAATTAACGAGGTCTAAACACTGACGAATGATGATCCAGATGGATAGGATGTCTCACCTCTGAAACCACTAAGACTGATGACTTACCCTCTGAAACTAAAACACATCGTTTCCTCATGAATATCAAAGTTAAATCACAGAGCAGTCGATCTCAGAAGAAAGAAAGGATCCAACAACTGAACTATACTATACATCATGGTTTCAGGTTGCAGAGATAAACATTTTAACCCTTGTGTTGTCTTCCCGTAGACCAACATTTAGTTTTTCTGGGTCAAAGTTTTAAGTTAAAACCTCCTTAAGACACTTTTATCACTTTTCCCAAAGTTTTTTGTAGATTTTTTTGGGACATTTTTGATGTTTTGAAGTTTTTGAAGCTTTCTCCGACATTTGTTGTCACTTTTTTTATGTTTTTCTAACTTTTCCCAAAGTTCTTTCTTACTTTTTACAATGTCTTTGTTGATTATATCTGCGTTTTTTTGGGACATTTTTGTTGTTTTTCCCTATATTTCTGTCACTTTTTTCAGTGTTCTTAAATCTTTTTTTTTCTTAAAATGCTATAAATGAAATAAAACACCCAAATTCAATAAAAATAGTTAGTAGATCAGTTATTTAACTTGTGAGGAGCTTTGTATAGAACCATCCACATTATGTTTTTTTTACAATTTGGTTGAAGAAAACCCAAATTTCTGATTTAGAAACTTTTTGAAAATGGGTCAAATTTGACCCAGAGGACAACAGGAGGGTTATAGTGCTCACATTATGAAATAAATTTGGGGTGTTATTTTGTTTCTCTGGGGCTTCCACACGCATACAAACTTGGAAAAATCTATCCAATACTATCCATGCTGTTTTGAGTAAGATACAGGTTTCTGAATGTCCTCTGCCTTCAGTCTTCAGTGGGTGAGATGTTATGGCTTTCTACGTCACTAGCTGAGACAAGGTGGCTAACAGTAGTACATGCTAGCACTAGCATGCTAGCTCGTTCTCAATGGAAAACACTGCTACAACACTGTAGTTCACCATAATCTCCAAAAGAACTACTTCCTGTCCCTGTTGTGCAGGTATTCCACAAGTGGCCCTGGTCTAGAAGAAGTCTCCCAGCTAATCCTGCCTTGGACTGACCAAAGTTGGAGAAAGAGTTATCTAGCTGATGGGATCTTACCGAGCTACTGAGCATGTGCAAGGCCCAACAAAGATAGTAAAGAAGTGAGATGACTCACTGTGTAGCTAAAACAGAGACCTGAAAATAAGCATAATGTGGACGCTTTAAATTCTGTCAACGCCTAATACTGAAATGCTGCTGAGACCACAAACTTTCTTAACAAATAAAGATGGTTTTTGTTGCATCTGTGCACTTTTGAATGTAAAAAAGAAAAGATCAACCTTGGATTAACCAAGCAATATGAGTACATAATTCTGGATGAAAATCAGATTTTAATAACAGCTTTTTTAATGTAAGCAGATCGCTTGTGTGTTCTCCCATTTTAATCTTCACTTTCTATAACCAGGAGAGTTTTTCTGAGCTGTGTTCTTTTTCTTTCTTTGTGGTAAACATTGTTAACATCTTTGGAACAAGACAGAGAGCATAGAGCCATGCTGGCAGAAAACCAGAATTCCACTAAAACCACAAATGTCAATGTAATGGTGGCTCTACTGGAGAAGTTAAAGGAGGTCGGTAGGATTCATCCTGTGGGAACCTGTGTGTTTGGAGTTTCATGGCAATCCATGTCTTATTTGTTGAGATATTTCTAGAAGTGATAGACTGAACCATCTACTGAGCCAGCGTGGCTACAGATCCTGGTATATTTGTGGAAGCACCTTAAAAAGAAAGAAAAGAAAACTACGGAAAAGGACCAGGCACATGTGGAAAAAATGCTACATCCCAATTCAGGGGCTGCAGCCTCTGCAGGCCGATTATGGCCACCAGCGCAATGAAGGCCGTCCCATTTAATTTCGAAGGCTCTTTAAAATGCGGTAGCCTGACGTCGCATACTTAGTCTGATACTGCTCCACTGGGCTGTGATTATGGGGTGTGTTTCAACCAAGCAGTAAAAGGCCTCTGCACTCAATTGGATAGACCTACAACCAACCAGAGCAACGGAGACTTTTGCCAAATCCCGCAGGAAGAACGGCTAAAACATCTTTCCGATGTGCCTTGATTGCATTAAAAAAAAAAAAATGTAATTTAAAATGAATGTGCTGTCAATTACGATGGAGGAATCTACACATCTCAATTATCCAGCTGCAGCCATCTTTTTTGCAAATGAACTCAACCCAAGCGCTGTTTGGTGACGTGGTTGATTATGTTACTGTTGACCATCTGTCCATCATCGTATAAAGCCTGCCCTGACAATCTGATTGGTCCGAACAGCTCTGGTTCGCCCATAGTTGCTCCACAATGGATCAGGTCCAGACCGGAAATGTTGTGGGCAGGGCTAGGTTTGTGACTAGCTACTAATGCGACCTACTTTTACAGAATTCGAGGACCCAACTGTTGTATCCTTTGCAGCCCCAGGATTCCCAGCATTCATTTCGCATTCAATCAGAAGCATAAGCTAACGCTAAACACCCAATATTTCTTTTTCTTTTACAATTTTCATCTGCTATTTCATTTTTAAATTCACTTTTCAGAATGTTTTAGGCGAGAAATTCTCTCTTTGAGACACTTGACCAAATGGTAAAGTACAAAGAACAACTTCTGGCTCTATTTGGGTGCTGTAGCGTAGGTTTTCGATCACTTCAGATTCAGCTACAGCTGTCAAGGTTGTTAGGCAACGGAAGCAGGGCTTCGATGCAAACAGGAAATATTCTGCAGACCAGACCGTCCCATTTCGAGACCGCCGGTTCAGCCTTCGTGGCCTCTGAAGGCTGCAGCCCCGAATATGGACACAGCTTTTTTTTTTTTATTCTGAGATTAAAGTCAGAATTCTGAGAATTTTTTTCACATTTTCACCTAATCCTCTTCTGTAGAAAACAAAAGAAATGAGGAAAATTCATTCATGTTTTGCCAGTAGCTTTGGAAAATGTAATCATGGACAAAAGACGTTGAAGAGGGGGACTTGACCTGACAAGGGGTCAAGGAAATAGTTGGCATCTCCATCCATCCATCCATCCATCCATCCATCCATCCATCCATCCATCCATCCATCATTCAACCGCTTATCCGGTATCGGGTCTCGGGGGCAGCAGCTCCAGTAGGGGACCCCAAACTCACCTTTCCCGAGCCACATCAACCAGCTCCGACTGGGGATCCCGAGGTTCCCAGGCCAGGTTGGAGATGTAATCCCTCCACCTAGTCCTGGGTCTTCCCCGAGGCCTCCTCCCAGCTGGACGTGCCTGGACCACCTCCCTAGGGACTCCCCAGGAGGCATCCTCACCAGATGCCTGAACCATCTCAACTGGCTCCTTGACGCGAAGGAGCAGCGGTTCTACTCCGAGCTCCTCTCGGAGGACTGAGCTTCTACCCGATCTCTAAGGGAGACGCCAGCCCTCCTGAGGAAACCCATTTCAGCCGCTTGTACCCTGGCATCTATTCTGTGGAAACCATGTTTATTTTCATTTTTATGAAAGTCAGTCAAGATATCGCTACGTAAGATAACTTGGGACAACACGTCAAAAAGATCTGACTGAGTTTTAACCCAGGTTCATAAAACGAACTCATTTTATACTCAACAAAAGAAAATGGATAATGCGTATCCAAGGAAGAGAATCACTTCAGATTGATCTCTCCAGTAAAACAGCAACATGGCTGCTGTTCAAGCAGCCTAAGGCCAGGCTGTTGATTTTGAATCCAGTCGGCCTCTCAGATCCTGATCCTGCATCAACACAACAACTCTGTAAAGCTCAGTTCGGTGGGCGAAGATGGCATCAGAAACAATAATATGGCTGCTGGGGGAAAACTGGAAACCTGCAATAAAACCCATGCACAGCCAGAGAAAGACATGTGATGTTTAAAATAAAACCACTGGAGCGCATGAGAAGTCACTCGCAGATCAGTGTTTAGCATAATAGTTTGCAGACTTGAGCTTCATTTTATGGAGGTGAAAGGTTAGAGACACATACATTATGTCCATTTCCTTCTGTGTGATAGTCTGTTAAAAAAGATCAGAGGTATGATGATGTTGTTTCAAACTGGAAATGATGATTCTGCTTCACTATAAACTTTGTTACATGGGCTACTTCTTCAGATGAGATAACACTTTTTTAAATTTGCACGTGAAGACGACCCAAAACGCCTTATAATAATATTTAGTTTCTGTCGACTTTGAATGTAGTGTTTTTGAAATAGTATTGAGAGTAAAAGTTGACATATTCCAGTCTGTGATTATCATCAACATCCATTCCTTTAATTTGAGTCTAAGTAATTCCTAATTTCTACTTTTCTAACTCAAACATTAGATATAATTTCCTATAAATGAGGTTTATTGACCATAAATTCCAATAAATTCCCAAAATACCTCAAACTGAAGTTAATAAGTTACGTTATGTATTGTTGAAAACGTCAGAAAAGTGACAAATATTGAAAAAGCATCAAAACTGTTGAAAAAGGGACAAAAATGTAAGAAAAAGTTAAAAACATTGATTAAAAAGCGCCAACAAAAGTGTTGATTTTCAATTTTGACGGTAAGACAACACGAGGGTTAAGAGAAACAACGGAAGTAGTACTATGAAGGCTACATAGCATTCAAGGATGGGAGGAAAACGTGCTCTGGTTTAATGGCATTTCTCTAAACCAATCACAATCGCTTAAGTGTGCTAAGCACCGAGAAAAGATCGGACAGATGGTCTAGCTAGCTGTCTGGATTTACCCTGCAGAGATCTGAGGACCAGGTAACCATAGTCCTCAGAAATCCACCAGAGGTTAGAACGCCAACACAAAGAAAGGGGATGGTAACGGACATCCGGCTGAAATTAGGGACATCTGACGATCTTTCTGGCGGCACCTGAAAATCCCGAAATGAACGTCATAGACATAACCTAGGTTATGGATAGTTGTTAGCTAAGGCTACCTTAAGAGTTGTTAGTTGTAACTAAAGTGCAGAATGTATTCTTCTTCTGGTGCTTTTGGCAGTGGCGTGCATTACCAC
This sequence comes from Percina caprodes, assembly GCA_013375575.1. Lineage (NCBI taxonomy): Eukaryota > Metazoa > Chordata > Actinopteri > Perciformes > Percidae > Percina > Percina caprodes. The sequence goes on from JABXJD010000001.1 coordinate 578,798, forward strand.
CTCCCTGTGGATTGGAATAATTGACCCAAATTTGCAAACAGCTCAGAAGAAACTTGAGAGGGCCCAAACACATAAGAAATATGTGTGAGTTTACACATGCAAAACTACATGCATGGTTATTTAACCCTTGTGTTGTCCTCCCGGGTCAAAAACGGACAAAATTTTTTAATTTTCGTCCCTTTTTCTGACTTTTTTTTAGTTTTTCCATAACACCACCTTACTACCACTAGTTTTACACTACTTTTTGGAATTCATTGTCAATAACCCTCATTTATAAAGAATTATACCTAATATTTGAGTTAAAGAAAGCAGAAATTTTGAGTTATTTTGACTAATAGTTAAGATCAGAGGAATGAAAGTGATCATCTGTATTTGCAAAGAGCGTTGGAAGGAATCCAATCCATTTTTTGTGGTAATTTGGTTAAAAAGAAACCCATATTTCAAATATAGACATTTTTTTAAAGGGGTCAAATTTGGCCTGAGGACAACATGAGGGTTAGAACTAAAGGAGATGTGTGTAAACAGGAACTAACAGTCAATATGATGAAGAGATGAAGGCCTTCATCTGCAACAGCCTCAGAAACCAGTATGCAGTTTCCGTCCTTTTAGGAATAAATTGGATTTCTGTCGACCACCGTCCTGCAGGAGCAGGCGCCACGCACGTTTCACAGATGAAAATCTGCTCATTTTCCCCTGAAGCCCTCCATACTGAAGAGCCTGTATTGAACGCAGACCGACCCTGAACCATCACATCCTCCCCGGGCAACTCGATGCCTCATTACAGCTGAGGCCATTAAAGCGAGCGGGAGGATCCGCGCGGTCTGAGCCCAGATATTTTCATAACGCAGTCCATATGTTGGTGAGGAGGCTCTAATGGCGACGCTGAGGTTTCCGTGAAGGGGTGAGGGAGTGGGTGGGTGGGTGAGTGGGTGGGTGGGTGAGTGTGGGTGAGTGTGGGCTTTTATCTACAGAGGTGGTGGAAACGAATATGCAGACTGGATCACTATGCCAGGCCAAAGGAATCCAAATACACCCCACCAACCACCACCACCCACTGTGGGAATGTGGTTTCTAACACACACACACACACACACACACACACACACACACACACACACACACACACACACACACACACACACACACACACACACACACACACACACACACACACACACACACAAAGGTATTATGAAATCAGTCTGTAGTAGGGTTTAGTAGGGTTTTCCTGTGAGTTTGCATATATTTATAGTTATATACTATATGCATATATAACATTCATATTTGTGTGTGTGTGTGTGTGTACTCGGTTAATATGAGCTGTTGTTTTTTAGAGTGAGGACATACATTAAAAGGTTTTTTGGGGGAGTTTTCCTTATCTGCAGCGGTGGAAGAAGTATATATATATATGTTCCACACTGTTAAAATACTCTATTACAAGCAATATTCCTGCAATGAAAATGTTACTTAAGTAAAAGTATTTAAGTATCATCAGGAAAATTTACTTAAAGTATTAAAAGTAAAAGTAGTCAATACAGAACAAAGGTACACAATACAGAAAGTGGAAACGAGCTAAACAGTTTTGTTAATCAACTAAAGGTTTTATCTTCTATCAGGTGGACTTGTAAGCCGTTGTATGGATGGGCAGTTTCATTTCTTATAAAACATCATATTCTATAAACTTCATGTGTTTTGTGTGCAAATATCTAATTTGTAAAGTAACTAAAGCTGTCAGATTAATGTGGTATGTCGAGAGTAAAAAGTAGAGAAGTAGAAAGTGTCATGAAAAGAAAAGATTCAAATAAAGTACAAGCACCATGAGAACAGTACCTGAGTAAATGTACTTAGTTACATTCCACCACTGCTTATCTGAATCAAGGGTCTACGGACAGAGCGCTGGAACACGGTACAGGTCGTATAGCCCTCTAGGTGAATTTGTGATTTGTAACATTGACGATGTAAATTGACTCAAACTCCTTTGGAAAGCAGACGTTGTAGATAAGGAAGCCTGCTAAGTGAGATAAGAAGGGCGACAGTAGGTCCAAATCTTTCTGAAGGGTTAACGAGTGTTAAGGTGTCGGATTTGTGACTTAAAAAAGCAACAGGTGCGGGTGTTTTAATGCTTATCACACACATCCTTTAGAAAAACCCCATCCTACAGGAAATTACATTATCGATCTCGATCGATGTCGCAGACTAAAACGCACACACGCACGCACACGCACGCACGCACGCACGCACGCACGCACACACACACACACCACCTTAGGAACCGAGCTACACCAAGCTGAGGAAACGCCATCATAAGTGACATTCATCCCATTGAAAATTAATATGCGTGAACTTTGCTTCTTGACACACACACACACACACACACACACACACACACACACACACACACACACACACACACACACACACACACACACACAAAGGTGGCAAATTTGCAGCCATGTCAAGACATGATGAAAAGTGGGGACATTTCTGTTGAAAAGCAATAACTCTCTAATATCATTGGGCTTTCATTTTGGCCAAAACAACATTAATCAATCATTAAATATGAAGGTCTGTTGTGATGTTTTAACCCTCGTGTTGTATTCCTGTCAAAATTGAAAATCAACATTTTTGTTGACGCTTTTAAGTTTTTCTTACGTTTTTGTCCCTTTTTTCAACACTTTTGACACTTTTTCCAATGTTTGTCACTTTGACGTTTTCAACACTACATAACACTAACTTATTAACTTTAGTTGTACAGTTAAATTTGGAATTTATGGACAATAAACCTCATTTATAGGAAATTATACCTAATGTTTGAGTTAGAAAAGCAGAAATGAGGAATTATTTAGACTAAAATTAAAGGAATGGATGTTGATGGATAATCACAGACTGGATTATGTCAACTTTTACTCTCAATACTATTTCAAAAACACTTCAATTTGGTTTCAAATGCTATAAAATTGAATAAGACGCCCCAAAATTAATGAAAATAGAGATGTGTACTTGGCAAAGAGCGTTGTGTGGAATCAATCATGTTATTTTGGGGAATTAAAAAGAACATTGATATAGGAAAACGGGTCTATTTGACCCGAGGACAACATGAGGGTTAAGAATCATATCGTATTGAGGAATGTGTTTGTTTAGTCATCATCACTGCATGATCGATAAGTTATTTTCATCTCTACCAATACTGGATCCAAAAGTTGCATTAATCACAAATCAATTCATTACAAATCCCATAATGCCATGAATCAAACTGCTGCAGCTCCATGTATGCTGCGTCTTTGTGTGTCCTCCTTCTTGCGTGCCTAATGTTTTTGATTTACTTCCACATCATTTGCCTAATTTAACGGCTGAGAAACATTTACAGTTCCTGAGCTCTTCGGCTCCTGTGGCTACTCTGATGGAAAACAGCTTTTAGTCGTCGTGGAAAAGTTAACTGAAGGCTAATTTCTAACTTGGATTGAAAATGTGCAAAAGTTCCCAAACTAAACACACAGCTCATTTTAAAAGCATTGAGAGAGTATTTGGGCTGCTGCTGCTGCTGCTGAGCACCTCCGTCAAACACAGATGACTTCACCAAACAATGTTCCTCAGATATCTCTCTCTCTCTCTCTCTTCCTAGACAGAAGAGAGCGCTCTACTTGGCAAAGAGCGTTGTGTGGAATCAATCATGTTATTTTGGGGAATTAAAAAGAACATTGATATAGGACAACAGGTCAATTTGACCGAGGATAACCTGAGGGTTAAACTTGTCTTTAACTCAGCTTTAACCTTCATGTTGTCCTCATGTTGTCCTATATCAATGTTCTTTTTAATTCCCCAAAATAACATGATTGATTCCACACAACGCTCTTCGGCAAGTACAGATCTCTACTTTCATTAATTTTGGGGCGTCTTATTCAATTTTATAGCATTTGAAAAACAAATTGAAGTGTTTTTCAAATAGTATTGAGAGTAAAAGTTGACATATTCCAGTCTGTGATTATCATCAACATACAATCCTTTAATTTTAGTCTAAATAATTCAGAATTTCTGCTTTTCTAACTCAAACATTAGGTATAATTTCCTAAAAATTAGGATTACTGACCATAAATGCCAAATATAACTGTAAAACTAAAGTTAGGTAGTGTTGAAAACGTCAAAAAAGTGACAAAAATTGAAAAAAGATTTGAAAAAAAGGACAAAAACGTAAAAAAAAGTTAAAAACATCGATAAAAAGCAACAACTAAAAGTGTAGATTTTCAATTTTGACTGGAAGAAAACACAAGGGTTAACTTGTTTAAGTATTGAAATTAAATAAAACCTCAAACTCCAATCCATCTTGCCTGTGTCGCCTGTGTGCCGAATCTGCTTCTGGGGTCCAAACCGGAAACAAACCGTATCAGCCGCATCCCGTTAGTTACTCTGAATTTGAACAGAATTAAGACGATAGTTTGTAAAGGTCATCACGCAACAGAAAACAAACAGTTTCTATCCTTAGATCCTCACCACTAACAGCTTCTTAGCATGGAAATAAGCTCTCTGATGTTCTAAGCTCATAATGAATGAACATAGATGATCTAAGATGTTAACATTTTAATTAAAAGTAACAGTCAGGTTTCTCCCATAGTTGTATAATCTAACGTGATCATGTACAATTAAACAATACAAACCATGTTGTATTTCTTCCCAGTGATGGAAATCACTGTGAAGAGTTAGTTGGATGACATATTTACTGAAAACACACAGTTAAAAAGGGGGAAATCCATGTGTATATTTAAGAGAGGGACTCGCAGGGATCGAGTTCACTGCGACTTTTGTCTTCTGCTTGTAAATATGCGTGGCGAACCACTGGAATGTGAGCTTGGGCTGAGCCAAAGTGTTGGGTCCACACGTAATGTAATGTCATTCAATCAGCACAGCGACTCTCGGCTGCACCGACAACGAGTGAGAGTACAAATTAAAAAATAAGTGAAGAGATGAAGATACTCGTTAAAACTGCCGCACGTTTAATTTGGCAGAGAAATTAATAGACACTTTGAGTCTCTGAGGATTTCCTGTTCCCTTTGCGTTGTCAGCAGGGGCGATTCCAACATGTTTTAAGTGGGGGTGGGGGGGGGGGGGACTGCCCATGTCACCAATGCTTCATTGTTCCGACCTCTCTTTTATCTGCCGATATTAGGCGTTTCCCAAACTATTGATATCGGCATTTATATTTTTTTTTAATTCCTGCATGCAAACCATGGGATTTAAATATTTGAATAAGCTAGAGAAAAGTAATTTTGTTTGTTATTGTTGATTCAGATTTTAGACCATGTGATCAACAAAAGCCTAGCTATATGGTCGGAACAATGGGATGTCGGAGCAGGGGGGTTGTTTTTTCAAAACAAAGGGACGTCAGACTAGTGGGCTGTATGTTGAGGGTTAGGTTGGACCCAGACACAGAAACAAACACAAGCGCGGATGAAAAGGTTTAATCCAACAAAAACACAGATGAGGTACAGGTGGTGGTGGAGGTGGAGGTGTAGATGAGAGCAACAACGGAGCGGGTCACCTCGCGCCCCCCTTCTAGCCCTGCCCCAGGTTCTTAGGTTTTTGAGTTTTTGTGGTTTCACCTAATAAACTGGTTTTAGAAGGAGCAGACTGGCATGTTCTGTACGAGAGTCCCTGTTCGAATGTTCAGCAAAAATTTAGAGAGAAAGAATGGGTCCAAAAGTGCAAGCAGTGCTGCAACTGCGCAAGAAATGCAGCATCATCAGCTACTGTGCATTTCAGGGTGCTTGTTCAGACCTCTCAGCTCCCGATTTAGTAACTTCCAAATACCAAAAAAATTACATTCTAAACTCAGCAAAAAACCTTTAATAAGACTATAAAAGCTATAAAGTTACATGTACACAGAATACAGTCCGCCTTCGTATTTCAAACACATAAATATGTAAAGTACAAGTACCTCATAGGTGTACCTAAGTACAAAACTTGAGTAAATGTACTGACACACAGACATATACACACACGGAAAAATTGCTGTTGACTGTGTGTCTGTCTGTCTTCCTAATGAGACTTTTCTTCCAGAGAGGATCAGACCACAGAGGAGCTCAGAAAACTCACAGGGATTTAAAATCTCTCTCTCTCTCTCTCTTTACAGTGTGTCTCTACGTCTCTTGCCCCCCTCCCCCTTCCCTCTCTGCTCTCTAATCGCTGTGTTGTGGTGCTGTCGCTCTCTCCTCCCTCTCCTCTCCGGGCTGTATATAAGTGTGGATGGCTGTCTTGTGTTTTCAGACTCACAGAGGGGAATGACCACAGGCCTGTCAGACGCACGGCACAGAGGGCCACCATCATGACCCCTGCGGTGACCCCGAAGAACAGACTCCCACCTTCCCCCGGCCTGCTGATTATCGGCTTATGTGCAGCATCTACAGGTGAGCTGTTAAAGTAACAGGTAACTAACTCTCATTTTTATAAAAAACTAAAAAATAATCAAGTTTACAGCTTTTGTTTTGCCATAGAGGACGATAAAATGTATTTTTTTTTAAACCCTGAAGGAGGTGGGAACCCTATGTGCTACGGCATGGCTTGAGCGTAGACTGTGTGATGCAGGAAGGGGAAGGAGGGGAAGAATGCCCTGCCATGCCAGGAATGTTGGCTCACCCTTAACAATACCCTTGCAGTGGAGAAAGTTTTCGTAATGTAGAAATCGGTCGAACAGCAGCGCATTTTTCAAGCCTGTGAGCACTGTTTTTTACCCAGCAGGCAATAACGTTCTGCTCAAAAGCTGCACATCAGTCATAATGGAGACATTAAAAAGTACCATCTAGGTGGAGTTGTCGTCATTTAGAAGACGCTCTGACTCATAAAGACTTACAGTAAAGAGTCACAGGAGCCAACAACACGGGAGGGCATGGTTTTCAAGGAATGTCAGTGAGCAGCTGGATGAGAGTTCATCACAGGCGGCTATAAAAAGTTCTTTTCATTTTAAGGGAGCACGTTGTTTTTCGGTCCGCCCTCCACAGAGAGACAGAGGGTTAACGTGTCTGGGGTTAAAGATCAAAAGAAGCAGGGAGCGTCTTGATTCAGGATATATTAAGGCTTAGAGCATTAAGCTCTGCAGCGAAATGAGCCGAGCAAAGACGAGTTCATGCGAGGGATGCTCTGCCCTCAGATGACTCAGTGAGGAAATCAGCTGAAGAACTTCTTCCACTAATATGTAAAAATATGTTTCAGTTGCATTTTTGTCGATCTATCAGATCTTTTTTTTTTTTTTTTTTAATAAAAGGGACATTTTGTGAATGATATTGCAAATAAGAAATATTGAGATTGACATCTGCCTCAAACATCCCATATTGCTCTAGCTCTAATTCACGTTGTATGTGTATAAAAGCATGTGCCAATGAAAATCTTATCTTAAGGGTTAGAATTTTGTTATCTTAGATGACAATCTTCATAAGAAAATACAAACATGCTTAAATATTCTCACTTAAAAGCATCACTGAACCTCATAATATATTATGAGTATAGTATATATATTAACCCTACTTTTTACTAGACTATACTACATCATATTGTGTTAATATGTTAAACTATCTTACTATATAAATATATTACATTTCTATTATGTTGGTATATTAATAGACACAACACTAAGTTGTCATTACTTAATCACATTATACCATTATTATACCCGCCTCTGTCACTTTACCTCATAACTTTGTCTTTATTTGCTCTTGAATAGTTTCTATTTTTAGCTCAACTCTTATTCTAGCTGTACAAACCTCTTATTATCTTTTTATTTACTTGCCCATTTAGCTGTTCTGTTGTCTTTGAGCTGCTGCAACACCTGAATTGCAAAAGAAATGATTTGCCCTTTTGCTGGGGGGAATTTACAAAAGGTTTTCACAACATTCACAGTCAATCTCTGCTGATAAAACGTCTTCCTCCACCTTCCTCGTTGATAGACGGATTGCACTGACGTCCCTTTGACAGTGAACCAACAGGAAGTTGCTATGAATGAGTAGAGCTCTGATATCGAGGCAAAATACACAAGGATATCTTGGAAAAAAAGTAAAGATCCAAGATCCATACTTGTCAATCAAAACACTCATCATGTAGTTTCCCCTTGAAAAAGATCAGATGTTTTCAGATTTCAATATTTCCATTAGTTTAGTGTTCTCTCTCTTCCTCTGAGGTCATCCATCTGTTTTCTCCATCTGAAAAAATCCTCCCTAAACCCAAACTGACCAATCGCCACGGTCCTGGCAGAGTGGTTTCCAGAGCCTCGGTGCTCACCGGGTGCTGGGATTAGCGCTTGGCTCTGCTGGAGTGGAAAGATTTGATCCTTGGTGGTTCCCGTCCTCCAGCTTTTTGTTTTCAGGCTCTCGTGTGAGGAACATGAATCGCGACCACATTCAGTCACCAGGAATATTTGTTGAAATGCTTCTCTTTTGCTCTGGTTAACATGGTTTAACCAATCTGTCTCTGTGTGTGTGTGTGTGTGTGTGTGTGTGTGTGTGTGTGTGTGTGTGTGTGTGGAAAGTGCTGATGCAGGATTGTGTTACTGAGTGTTTTAAGAGGTGAAGGAGGAGACAAGCTACAGTCCAGTGTGGAGTGTTTTTTTTTTTAATGGTTCATTTTCAGTTGAAGCATCAGAGAGCTCCTCTGTGTGTTGAGACCACCCTCGGTCTGATGAAGCACTTCATGCTCGGTTGCAAAAACTCTTTAAACCACAGTTAGTCTCGCATTGCCAGACCTTCCTCCACAGCGTGGCTTAAGAAGGTCTGGCTAGTCCACAGCATTCTGGGATAGGTGCAAACGCTCTACTCTGGTTTATTGGCATTCCTTTAAAACAATCACAAGTGGCAGTATGTCAGTCCATAGGGAGTTGGGTTGGGATCCGGAAGGACCCCGTATGGACTGAATTATGGAGTGTGGACTGGTGGATGGAGAGATGCCAGTTCACCTCCTGGGCACTGCCAAAGTGTGTGTGCAGAGTTTGGCTCGCCAAAATAATCTAACAGACATCCAAAAAGAAGGACATACGGCGAAATTTCAGGCAGCAATATGGAGTAATCCCGGAGGTAGAAGGTCATGGATTTAGATCAATACACAGTCGATATTAGCCCTTATTTAGGCGCAGAAAAAGTCTTTGTAAATCTATTGTAATCTAATGCCTAGGTAGCTTTTCAGCCATTAGTCAAAATCGCATAAATCTTAAATTTTCAAAAGGTATTGATACATTTTGGAAATATCTGTTTTTCCATAGATAGATATCCGATTTCATTTGTAATAGCACCTCACCTTTGAGTGATAAAGAAACAACAACTTACAACCAAACTCACACCTGATTCAGGTCTACAGGTTTGTTAGATAAGCAGCATGAAAAGTCCAAAGCTTTCATGGTGTCTGAAGCGTCCTAGCAGCCAGAATCAGAGTACAAATGTGACTTGGTGACGTCCGTCGATGTTGGAACACATTTACGTGACAGATGGTGTATATGAGAGAATCTGTTATTTTGGCTGCCCGCCCCGATCGGCCCTCCATCAGGGGTTCGGCTTGATTCCCGAACATCAAAACCGAGGACATGCTTCTTCCTCTACTGGCATCTCTGAATGTACTCGACTTAGAAACGCCCATCAAACAAAATTTACTCCTGAATTCAAAATGCTTTATCTGGGCATGAAATGCACTAGTGTGCCAGGAGTAAATGGTGTAAAATGAGCTCGTTTGAGGTAGCTGAGGTTGTGTACACTGCTCCTCACATCAAAGATGAGAAAACTGGCTTCAGTTCTCACAGGAACACAGGATAAAAGATCATGAACTGATCTGTTATCAGCTGTGCAGGGTTACAGAGAACTACAAAGTGTTCCTCTTGGCCTTTGCCCTGGCATTCTCATCTAGTTCAGGGAACCGTGTACACTTCAGACACTGGCAAAATTAGACGGTTTCTCTCTTTCTTGATTTTGTTGAATGATTGCAGCCATGCCACAAGAACCACAGACATCAACAAACTCTTATCTCAATCAATGCCAGACCAGCTCAGCCCGCGGCTCCAAGCTCCTCCGGATAAATCATTCACTTTGACGCAAAGCCAGACTGTAAACATGAACTCCAATGCATTTAACCTGAAGCTGCTCCCTCCATCTTCTATCGCAACAACAACTATTAACAAGACTAGATTCAATGTAGCCTCCAGGTGGACCCGGACTGTGGTCGCATAGCAGATTTGATCAGAAGTTTATTTTGAATTCCCACCAGAAAACTGTCCTGAACCATCACGGTATTGGCCGTTGGTATGTTGGGCACCTAACTTTAACCTCATGGTGTCTTCCCACTGACCATGAACTTGGTGTCCATCTGGTTCAAAATTAAAATGAACCTTTTAAAACATTTTTGTCATTATTTCCAACACTTTTTTAAATGAATGGTCAATAAACCTAATTTATATGACAGTATACCTAATTTTTATTTCAATTAGTTACAATCAGAGGATGTTGAGTGGATCACAGATCAATGTTTAGTCTGGATTAGGGGTCTTAAACCATTTAAACAGTTTATCAAATGCTATAAAATTGAATAAAACACTCAACATTTTAAGTAAATAATCATTTTATTTTTTAGTTGTTTTATTTCTTATGTTTATGGCTTCCATACAACATATATCCATGTATCCATGTTATTTTTGGGCAATTTAGTGGGGAAAAAACTTTATTTCTCAAATATAAAAAACTTTGAAAACGGGTTAAACTTGACCCGAGGACAACACAAAGGTCAATACATGTACTGATAAAAACTGAAGCATACATGTTCTGCAAAAAAACATCTGGGAGATGGTCAAGTGAAAAATGCAGCTGAAACGTATCTAGTGTAGACAGCAGTCAGTTAAAGATGAAATATCAGAGTTGCACAAACTCATGTGTACTTCCAAGTGCTGCATATGGGAACTTATCTGTAGAGTGATCTATGATGGCATCCACAGAGCCAGTGAAGCCTCATAGTAGAAATCTGTCACTCCTTGATGTCGCCCAACCAGGATCAGCTACGAGTAACAACCAGAAAGCCTATAAAGAGAATAATCGGAAACATTCCTCTCATCAAATCAAGCCTGCTCTGGAATACATTCTGTGTTATGCTTTAGTATACTGTAGTTGGCTTTGAAAAATGATCTGCTTTCACAAAGGGCAGAAATATGTCCAAACCTAAAGGGGAAAACTGGCAGGAGCACAAAGAAAGGAAAAGCCTTTGATTCCAAACCAACATAACTCAGATAGGAAAAAAATAAACTCCCACAAACTTTATAGAACTTTTCATTCTAATGGACGTGAAACAATGCCTTTTTGAAAAACAGATGTAGGATTTTCATCTTCTAGTACAGATCAGGCTGCTAGCGTCAGAATGAACTGAAGTGTAGAGGGTACAAGCAGCCGAAATGGGTTTCCTCAGGAGGGGGGGCTGGAGTCTCCCTTAGAGATCGGATGAGAAGCTCAGTCCTCCGAGAGGAGCTCGGAGTAGAGCCGCTGCTCCTTCACGTCGAAAGGAGCCAGTTGAGGTGGTTCGGGCATCTGGTGAGGATGCCTCCTGGGGGGGTCCCTAGGGAGGTGGTCCAGGCACGTCCAGCTGGGAGGAGGCCTCGGGGAAGACCCAGGACTAGGTGGAGGGACGTCCAGCTGGGAGGAGGCCTCGGGGAAGACCCAGGACTAGGTGGAGAGATTATATCTCCAACCTGGCCTGGGAACGCCTCCGGATCCCCCAGTCGGAGCTGGTTGATGTGGCTCGGGAAAGAGAAGTTTGGGGTCCCCTGCTGGAGCTAGTGCCCCCGAGACCAGATACCGGATAAGCAGATGAAGATGGATGGATGGATGGATGGATGGATGGATGGATGGATGGATGGATGGATGGATGGATGGATGGATGGATGGATGGATGGATGGATGGGAAGTGTAAAACACAATATGAAGTTGTGATGACACTGTTGCTAGGCCACAACCAAACAGCCTTGTTCCCGTTCAAAAAGGGGTTCCATGTTTATCGTACACTTTGTTTAGTGACGGTATTCGCTATGCTAACATGTTAGCTTATACCTTGTAAAGTCAGAGATGAAGTTAAAACACTTGAACTTTAATGCCACACAACGCTTTAGCACACACAATATTAAGAGAAAGGCCGTCAAGCTTTGGCATACATTTTCTTCAGCTGCATGTACGCTAAACTTTCTTAGATAATAGTAGCTCTTCCATGCTAATGCGTTAGCGTAAACATCATTAAATAAGAGATTATGAAAAAGATAGTCTGCAGATTAATCACTGACAAAAAATAATTAGTTAGTTAGTTGGTAGGTACGTTACTGAGTTAGTTAATTAGTTAGTAGGTAAGTAAACAAGTAAGTAATGTTAGTAAGTAAGTTCAAGGTAAGTAGTATATAGTTATACAGTATTTAAAATTATATTTAAACTAAAGAGTCAAACTTACTTGGAAAACTTTATTCAGTTAAGAACTATTAGTTAGTTAGTAAGAAAGTAAGAAAATAAGTTAGTAAGTAGTAAGTAGGTGAATATGTAAGTAAATAAATAAGTTAGGAAGTAAGTAATTTAGTTAGTCAGTAAGGAAATAAGTAAGTAAGTACAAGGTAGGTAGTAATATTATATATAGTTATATTTAAAATTATATTTAAAATAAAGAGTCAAACTTACTTACTGACATTATTCAGTTAAGAACTATTAGTAAGAAAGTAAGAAAATAAGTTAGTAAGTAGTAAGTAAGTAGGTAAATAAGTAAGTAAATAAATAAGTTAGGAAGTAAGTAATTTAGTTAGTCAGTAAGTAAGTAAGTTCAAGGTAAGAAGGAAGAAATCTTTACAAGTAATAAAAAATAATGTCCAGAGTAAATCTGATTGTCACTGTTCTGCGATTGATGACAAGTCCACCAGTGAGAAACCATGACACAGAGAGAAACCAGACGCCTGATTCTGCTCTCTGACTGCATGTTTGGTTCAACTATCTGTATATGGGACGCAGAGACACACCAAACGCTTAACCTCACCGAGACATTTGGCAGGGAAGCCTTTCATTGTGGTCTGAGGCTTCAGCTCTGGTCAGAGGAGGACTAGATGTGGACAGGAAAGCAGCGGTTTGTTCATCTGAAGTCCTCGTTTCAATCCCTGGGTGTTAACTGACTTCCTCTCTGTGACCTCTGACCCCTGGGTGTCACGGAAATGAGCCAAGAACTGTTATTTAGGATGGTTTAGGATGTTAAAACATTTAAATCCACATAAGAGACAGAATTACAATGGGCAAAAAAAGCCAATAGAAGTTAAGTAACAACTAAGTAAAATAAAATTAGAACAAAAGTCTCTGAAATGACCTGTGATTGGCCAAAGTCTCAAGTCATGGGTTACATTTTCTAAAGCCTGAAAAACAGAGCCATGAGGAGCTGCAGAAGTCTGGTTTTCTCTCAGACCACTTGAATTACAACATGCTGAAAGATTATTATGGAATTATTGCCCAACCTAGCCAAAAATAAACTGTTTATCACAGCTTTAAAATGAACGTGATATTAACTAAAGTATCCTCAATCTGGTGCTTGACCAGCAAGAAAACATTTGCTTTTTCTTCCCTAACACGTTTCACTGTGTTGATTATTTGTAATTAACCTTGTTTTGTATTTTCTGCTGAAAGATTATTATGGAATTTTGCCCAACAACGTCAAAAACAAATTGCCTATTATAGCCTTGTCTTTATGGTATTGCAGTTGTTTGGGGCTGCATCTATCTATCTATCTATCTATCTATCTATCTATCTATCTATCTATCTATCTATCTATCTATCTATCTATCTATCTATCTATCTATTGTATACCAACACAGTCTCTGAAAACTTCTCTATGTCCAAGGAATGTTAAATTAAATGTCAACGGCTGGATAAATGAGGATTTAATTCATGTCAAAATGTCAGCGTGCCGACTACATCCCAGATTTTTTAACAGACTTGAACATGGTAAAAAAACAACAAATGGCTCATAAAATCACATGTAAAAGCAAATGCAAAAGCTTTTATGATCCGCTATAGGAAAACAGACGTTCATTTACAAGACAGAAGCTGTGGATGACCAGTTTGGGTGTAAATTCAGAGGAACTGTTGACCTCATCCAGCTGTGACTTTCATAAACTCATCAAACAATTTTTAAAACAGTCAGAAGGTCAATTGAAGTTGAAGAGACTTCTGCAGATGGGCTGAAACACTTCCCACTGTCATTAAAAAAAGCTTTGGGTTTGTGCATCGGCTTTTTGTTATGTCAGTTTTGTGAAATTCTGCAGAGACGTGTCTAAACCCCGAGGTTGGAAAATCGTGGAACAAATGTTGCTCATAGTATAACAGATTACAGACTTTGAGAGAAAGATGCCACAGAATCAAGACAACAAAAATTAAAAGTATATGACAGCTGTGGTCATGAGAATCATGGGAACTAAAACTGTCTATGCTAAAAAAAGTTTTATTTTCTCTGCCTTTCCCCCCCTATCCCTCCTCAGGATGATTGACAGCTGCACCTCCTGATCCCCAGGATGCCTGTGGTGCCAGTGGGTGGGACATCTTCCTCCCACCACGTCGTACCCGTCGCCCTCACCTGCTCCTGGCTGCTCGTGCTCTTCCACGCTGCCTTCGGTCAGAAACCGGCCAAGCTGCCTCTGATTGGCCGGAAGCCCTTCATCGCCGCTTGAACGCCCCACTGGACATGTGCACCATCAAGTACAACATCACCACCAACGCCAACCGCCTCTTCCACATCCACGGGAGCCCACGTGCTGATTGGACGGGCCAGAACGTCACCATCTTCTACGCCAACCGGCTGGGCTACTACCCCCACTACACGCAGGGCGCTCTGCGGTGCACGGTGGCCTGCCGCAGAACTGCAGCCTGGACCAGCACCTGTTCAAAGCCTATCAGGACATCAACCACTTCATCCCCTCAGAGGACTTCCGCGGCCTGGCCGTCATTGACTGGGAGTTCTGGCGGCCTCAGTGGAGCCGTAACTGGCACAAGAAGGACATCTACCGGCGCAAGTCGAAGGAGCTGACCGCCAAGGCGTACGTCAACGTGACAGCGGCACAGGTGGAGGAGCTGGCACGGCGCCGGTTCGAGAAGAGCGCCAAGGCGTTCATGCAGAGAACTATCCAGCTGGGGACGCGCCTTCGTCCCAACGGCCTCTGGGGTTTCTACCTCTACCCTGACTGCCACAACTACAACCTGCATGAGCAGAACTACACGGGCTTCTGCCCCTTGCTGGAGAGGCTGAGGAACGACGAGCTGCTGTGGCTGTGGAACAGCAGCACGGCGCTCTTCCCCTCAGTGGCGATCCGGAAAAGTCACACCAACAGCATCAGCAACCTGCACTTCTCCCAGCACAGGATCCGAGTCGCTCCGTGTCGCCTCACTGACCTCCAAGGAGTACGACCTCCCCACCTACGTGTACCTGAGGCTGGGCTACCGAGACGAGGCCCTGGCCTTCCTCACCATGGTAAGAACACAATGTACTTGTTAAACTTTTAAGTATTAAGCACATCATTTAAATACTCAGCTCTGATTGGACAGTTATTTCCTTCCATAGCCACTATACCGTCATTTCCCGAGCAAAGAAATCCTTTGAACTTAATCGTGAGTTAACTGGATAATGATGTGATTAATTGGGATGAACATCTTTTAACATGAACATCGGATATTAGGCTTTTTTATTTTAAATATTCATTCATCAGAATCAGTTATAATGACAAATAAATGATTCTGATAAATTAATATTTAAAAAATAAAAATTGACGGTCAACCATGTTATGAGTGATTGTTTTAAAGTTCTGTAGCGTGTTACATTATGGGTAACTTGTGTCCCCCCCAGCACATTCATATAAAGTAGACCTACCTCTCCTACCTCGTTTTCATTAAAAGAACGACCTCAATTCTAAATAGAATAAAATAAAATCATGATTCTCATTTTGTCAAACATGTAAGGTTAGTTCTTAGTACTCACAAGTTCATTGGATCTGCATGAAGAACGGAGAGCTGGGTGAGGAATGGTGGGGAGAGGCTGTGAGTGGGTGTCCAGCAAACAACAGTCCAACATGGCGCCCTATCAGGTGGCAACAGTTCAGGGCGAGACCAAAGTGATAGAGAAAGACACTTGAAAGTCTCTCTCTGGCTCTGGGCCGGACATATCGACTCCTCACAGTGTTCTGGTCCTCTCTGTATATTGAGTAAAAAATATTTTGTTTCCTTAGTCACTTAAATCAACAGAAAGCTCACATTTCAGCTGACATTGAGTTAGTTTTAGCGTTAGCTCTTCCTTTCTCCTCCATAACCCGCTTCTCTATCTTTACACTGGCAGGTGAGGAAAGTTTGTGACAGCCAACACAATACGAGAGTTGGACTCTTGTTAAGTAGGGTACAGAAATTGAGTAAAGGTACTTTCCATTGCTACTTACCCTCCTTTTTGTTTCTACTGTAGATGAGTGTTTTGTGGGAAAGCGTCATGAGCCAAAGTATCAAACTAATGCAACTTAAATCTTTGACATAAAGTTGGACTTTTCCTCACATCACTGGCTGTCTGCTCAGTCCAGAATGTAGTGGTTTCCTTGTTCTGCCTGAACCACGCCACCAAAAAGAGGGAGTTGTCTTTGACTACTTGTCTACAGATTCATTGACGAGTTTCAGAAATAACCTTTCAAATATGCCCTGTAATGCAAGTATAAGGTATGACAACAAAATGTGAATACATGTTTCTTCAATCTTTCCTTTTCTTTTGGTAATAATTGCAGTTCTTCTCCACTTGATGTTGAACTGAATCAGAAGCGCCATCTTGTGGCCAATTTATTATTCTCTCTTATCACATGAAAATCAATTTTTATGTTATAAATAAATGTCTTTACAAGTTAATTAAATTGAATAAACATGATTGTTATGTACTTTGATAACA
Organism: Percina caprodes; assembly: GCA_013375575.1. Taxonomy (NCBI): domain Eukaryota; kingdom Metazoa; phylum Chordata; class Actinopteri; order Perciformes; family Percidae; genus Percina; species Percina caprodes. The sequence goes on from JABXJD010000001.1 coordinate 595,724, forward strand.
CATCTGTTCTCAAAAGCAGAATGTCATGTCAATTTGGTGTGATAACTTAGCTTTTTTTGGTTCATTAAAATAAAATCTCTTGTAAATACTAAATGAGTGTTCCCTAAATGTGGGCTCTGGGCCTGGTGTTGATTAAGTAAAGTGTGTGAGATGATTTTATTTTTGCGTTAGTGATGGAGATGTGTTTCCTGCAGAAAGATTTGATCCACACGATAGGGAGAGTGCTGCTCTGGGAGCTGCAGGATTCGTCATCTGGGGGGATTTGAACCTGACCTCGTCCAGGGTGGGTGTGCCTTGCCTTTTACAACAAAAAAGTAAATCTTTACCCTCTCTTACTTTCTCTAAAAAGAAAAACAACCGGCTGTCTCACAGAGGGAAAGGTCTGACAGCTTGATACATAAAGAATATTTCTGTGCAGGTCATATGTTGTGGGAGATCTATTGTCAAACTTTTCTTTTTGAATTTGTGCTGTTGAGACACATGAAGTCTGACCACTTTCATGTGAAAAAAATACATTCTTTCCTCGACTCCAATCAAGCCACAGCAGTAAAAATATAGTCAGACAATAGACAGCTGACATCATGTGGTCGCTGCGCTCTGACATTTTGAAAACTAATATGCAAGCTTTTACGGCCTGCAGTGATCCTGTCTGCATGGAAAAGAGTTCATCCAGACAGCATCTGACTGTTCACAATCTAGGGGAGTGTTAAAATTCCATACATTTTTTATTGTCTTCTCAAAAAAAGTTGAAAAGCAATTTGCAATCTCTCTTAAAACTTTTATAAACATAACCTGCTGAATCAGCTTGGTGTGGAGTATCTTACTGTAGTTTGCTGCCAAACCTGATCAACTGTCATTCTCTCTGTACTTACACTGGATCTCTTACTCTCAGTCACTGGGACAACAGATAAAGCTAATTAAGGCCCTTTCTAATTAAGGCTTTTTCTATACGGTTAGGCACACTGTGCATCAGATTGTGCGCCACCTTTGTTTGTATGAGAAAAATCTGCGCTAATAGGGCTTGTTACATATATACAGATACATGCACACAGTTCTCCCGTTATATTACGTAACAGAGGTGTCAGAATGAAATACTCTGCAAGTCCCTGCTTATGACTACACTCCCACGACACAGAACTTTTGGTTTTGGACAAGATTCGGTCAGACCTCTACGGGAACTTCATGCTTCTAATTGGCCAACATGGCTTCACGGTCACGGTCATATCACCACCTGGTGGATTGGCATATTTACAGCACTTGATAGGGTGTTTTTTTTTCAACCTTGCTTGCTTGTGCATTTTTTCATCAAATGAGGAAAAGCTCCCTTTATAAAAATATGTGTAGACAAGACTATCAGCTCCACTAAACTCTCTGTGTATTTCTCAGTATGGCTATGTTCAGAAACGGGTGTCATCAAAATCAAGCCAAGATAATTACTTCTTCTGAAGAGTCTATCATGTTTTTTTAAATCCTCCATGTCCTCCTTTGTTACAAACAACTGCGTGGGGAGAGGTGGGGTGGTGCTCAATCACGGAAGGCTTGTATCATGTGGATGTGCCAACAGTTTTGTTGTCATTACTTAGTATTCATCATGGGGAGACAAAAACTACACACAATAGCTTTAACGCTGCATTACTTGTTTTCTTGGCCAGCAGGGGACAGACAAACTCCACAACAAGCTGACAGAGTTCTGACACATCATCACATTATATTGTCTCTCTTGCATGACATACACTTTAGGGATTATTGAATCATTTGGCAAACTGAGAATATTCTAGTTCCTCAGTTGGAGAAAATAAGAGGCAGAGTGTCAATATTACGCTCTTTACACTCTGTTTTTGGTCTCCACCGTCTCAGAGAAACAGATTGACCTAGACAATATATGTGGAGTGAAACTAAAACTTGGAACTAAAAGAGGGTAAAAATTGACTATCACAATATTACTTGATACAATAAATTGTTTGCAAACTCCTTTATTGACCAAACTGAACTTTTACTTGAATATAAAATGCACCACTAAAAAACAGTTACAATTTAAAGTGCAGTTTTCTACTGATACTCTCTTCAACCAACACAAAAATCTCTGTCTTTTGGCAACGACTTGCAATGGTGATTAAAAAAACAACTATGTATGTGCAAAGCTAATTTGGATGGTGTGTTATACAAACCACCAAAGCGCATCATGACAGTTATGTGTCGTTTGTCTCTGCAGCATAACTGTACAAAGGTGAAAACCTTCCTGAGCCACCGCCTGGGTCAGTACATTACCAACGTGACGCGGGCCGCTGAGGACTGTAGCGACTTCCTGTGCCAGAGTAATGGCCGCTGCGTCGGGGGCCTCTCCCCTTACCTTCACCTGAGTGCTGCCAGTTTCCACATCCGGCCCTCCAACGATGGGGACTTTGCCGTCAGGGTGGCACTCAGCAGCACGAGCTGCAGCTGCTGACCAAGAGGTTTCACTGCCACTGCTACGGGGGCTACGAGGGCGCGCTGCGACAGCATCAACATAGTGAAGGAGGACCGGACCGCGGAGGGATGAGGACGAGGACGAGCAGGAGAGGCTGAGGACGGCGTGGGGACGAGCAACGTGGGAGGAAGTGAGAGAGAGGAGAGCGAAGCGCCACTGAACAGCTCCAGCTTACACATGATGTTGCTGATGCTCCTGTTGAACGTATCGTTACTAAAGACGGCCGTATGATGCACGCTGACAAAAGGAGGGATCATTTTTCAATATTGCTGTGTACCTTTCAACACACAGACAGAATGACGTTTTTCGTTTAATATGGAGACCGACTGGCCTTTGGCTGGATTTGAACCCAAACTGTTACTGTTTCAGCTGATGCACCACCAGCAGCCTGTTTCAAAGACTTACCAAATGTTGGTTGTTATCAGTGAATCCAAAAGTTACAATTTCCAGACCCCTCCCAGAATCACTTCCCATATCTTGGATTTGTTCAGTTATTCAAATAGGTCTGGGGTTGTGCTCGTAAATGGCTGTTTTCCTTGCTCGATCATGGATAAAACATGAATGCAAAGTCAGAATGATTAAATCAATTCAATTCAATTTTATTTATAGTATCAATTCATAACAAGAGTTATCTCGAGACACTTTACAGATAGAGTAGGTCTAGACCAGATAGAGATTAATGATGGAAAATAGGCTACTGAACACTAATACAGTCTGACTGTTAGTCTTTAACACCAAATATCATGTCTAGTTCCCAGATCCCAAAGCAATTCCTTTAAACTGCTAATTTACTCCAACCAAACGTTGTCCATGGTTGAGGTGAAGCACATGGTCGCCTTGAGCCGTCTGGTCGTTCATATTAATTGCGGTCAAGCAGTCAGAGCAGCGGTTAGAGAGGCTCCAAGAACGGATTTCTTCTTTTCTGTAGCTAATCATTGCAGCCCGATGTCCAAGTTGTTACCAGATCTTGGACGGCTTGGTTCTCAGACTCTTCGCACACAGTAGTCCAGGCCGCAGTTGCTAATATAGCTGACCGCAAGCAGCATGAAGGCCTAAACCTCTGTGAGGTTGAACTTAGGAACAAATGCTATCGTCAAGTAAACCTTTTGGATCCCCAAAGTTTAAAAAATGTATCCTGAGGGGGGATTAAAAAAGTGCGTTGCAATTTTCATGGCAATCTCTCAAATTCTAGTCAAAACCACAAATGTTAACCTCATGGTGGCGCTACACGGAAAGACACCAAAGTCAGGAGGTGTTCTAGCCTGGCTCCGCCCTCCTACGTACTTACGCTCAATTTTCATTTCCCTTCATGACTACGTCTGGGTTCGCGGTATAGTGTTTTCTTGGCGGTCCAATCAGCGAAGAGAGGGAGTGGCTGAGAACGATGACGTTGAGGCTAAAGTTGTAGTTCTGTAACGGTGGCAGAGAAAGATGCGAGCGAAGCCATTTGGTCCGTTGTGGCGACGCTGGCGAATATCCAGAAGTTAAAGCCCGAGCAAGAACATTCTTTGATTAGTTTCGTTGGTGGCCATGATGTTGTGGCCCTCCTCCCCACGGGGTTCGGGAAAAGTTAGATTTTCCAGCTCGCTCCGTTAGAGGTGAAGGAGTTGGCTAAGGCTAACACTAGCAATGCTAATGCTAAATATAAGCCTTGTCGGTGTCCCCTCTTGTAGCACAAACGTAACCAAACGTTAGTGATTATTTACGGCAGGTCCAGAACGGCTCTGGGCAGATCCAATAGTTTTAAAATTCAACAGAGTACCTGCCTTCAAGGAAGTTAACACTTGTCAGTGGAGAGTGGCCAGACTCTCAGGATAAATGAAATGGACCGGAGTCTGGTGGGACCAGGCTAGAGGGGTTCATCCTCTGGGAACAATGAATGTCTGTACAAAATGTCCTGGCTTAAATACACTGATCAACCACATTAAAGCTCAGCTGAGGTCGCTGCTGAGTGGAAGAGAACCAACAGCTGCTGTGTTGAAAAGTCGTAAAAGTAAAAAGGATGCCATTTTTTTTTAAGAAGTGTGGTGGCACTTTACATGACAAGAGGTTTGGCGCGTCGACAGATAAATGTTTGGTTGATTGTAATACAGTTCAACCAGGTGAACTGTGACCTCTGCAACAACCTGCACTGCCTCTTTTGCCAACAACTGCATCCGTTCTTCCAGGAATGTTAATTAGTAAATGTAGATACTGTTTGCTGGAGATGGAGAAGATCATCCAGCGTCGCTACCAAGGATGGGATCGGAGGGATCAGGTTTTTTTACTTTTAAAAGCTTCGTGGTCCAGTAGGATTATCCTCTGGTTTGTTTTGTGGAGACACAACAGAAAAGCCTTTTAATGTAAACCAATGGGTGCTACTACTTCCACCACACAGCCATATGTAGGAAAATAATCACTAACATTTGACGCTTGGTCTGTAGTGTTTTTAAAGACAGTTTTTAAAGTTTCTACTGGCATGGAACTAGTTTTTTTTCCTCAACAATACGTTATTATTTCACTTGACGTTATATAGGGAGTGAGTATTTTCTGTACTGTTGCTTACATTATACTTTTGAAGTAGAGCTTGTCAGAAAATACCACATATTTTGAGCCTGTTGGGACACAGCATGCACACGTTGGTGCTATAGATTTTAAAATATGATGTAGGCAATCTGTTTCCTTTTTCTATAGATCTAAGTAAAACTATAGAGGATCAGGTTTGTTTTTCAGTGACTATGTAGAGGTTAATGTTTAAAGCGGCAAAGATTAATCAATTAGTTGTCAACTATTAAATTAATCACCAACTATTTTCTAATCGTTAAAGGACAATTCTGGCGCAAAAATTAACCGAGGGGTTAACCCTTGTGTTGTCCTCCCGGATTAAAAAAACAAACAAAAATTTGACATTTTTGTCCCTTTTTCAGACTTTTTTTTTTAAAGTTTTCATTTACACACCACCTTACTACCACTAGTCTTATAGTAGGCTACTTTTTGGAATTCATGGTCAATAACCCTCATTTATATATAATTATACCTAATATTTGAGTTAAAAAAAGCACAAACTATGAATTATTTTGACTAATAGTTAAGATTACAGGAACGTATAGATGAGTTTCATCAAGAATGAAAGTGATCAATTGTATTTTCAAAGAGCGTTGTATGGAATCCAATCCATTTTTTGTGGTAATTTGGTTAAAAAGAAACCCATATTTCAGATATAGACATTTTTTAAAGGGGTCAAATTTGGCCCGAGGACAACAGGAGGGTTAATAACACATGTGTACTAAGTAGACCATTATCTGGGATATGTTTTCATGCTAACAGTATCAGTGGTGATGATGGCGCAGTAGATATAACACATGCTTTTGGTGTGGGAGGCACGGGTTTGATTCCCACTGCTATACATCAACCAATGTGTCCCTGAGCAAGACACTTAGCCCCTAGTTGCTCCAGAGGTGTGCAACCTATGACATACAGTATATAGCAATTGCAAGTCGCTTTGGATAAAAGCGTCAGCTGAATGTAATGTAATGTAATGTCTCTATCTTGAACAAGCTAGCACAAACCAGGGATTAGCTTCTAATGCTAGCTTTCGGGGCACAGGTAAATTGCTATTTTCTACCACTAACAAGGCTCAAAATAGCAAACCAAAGCATTTAGAAGTTTATTTAAAAGATAGTTTATAAAGACAGTTGCGTTCATGTTTACATGCGGGCGCCATCTTGGAAAACAGTCACGACCAATCGAATCACGACAAGCCTTGTTAGTTTCCCAAAAGCTAGCATCAGAAGCTAATCACGGTGTGCGCTAGCTTGTTTCAAGCTAGAGACACATTTGATTAGCATGAAAACATATCCCAGGGATCGGTGGACTCGGTACACATGTGTTATTAACCCCTAGGTTCATTTTGCGCCGGAATTGTCGTTTAACTATCTAAAAAGAAAAGCACAAGGAAAGAGTTTAATTTAAAATGTATCTGAATAATCCTATAATGGATGGACACGGGGGAAAAAAAACATTGATTTATTCATCTATTAATTGGTTTGAGTTGAAAAAATCTCTGATTCCAGCTTCTAAATGTGAATATTTTGTGGTTTCTTCACTCCTCTGCAACAATAAAAACTGAATGTCTTTGAGTTGTGGACAAAACAAGACAGTTGAGGACATCGCCTTGGGCTTTGGGAAACACCGGTCCACATTTTTCACCATGTTCTGACATTTTACAGACCACCAACAGCTAATTGATTAATCGGGGAAATAATCACCAGATTAATCAACAATGAAAATAATTGGTAGTTGCACTACTATATCTCTCACTTCGGAGGAATCAAATCAACAGAAGATCGTTTTTGATGATATGTCATCTTGTTGTAGCTACGCGGGCCTTACAGTTCCTGAAGCTGATGTACAGTACACTAGATGTGACGAAACACTGAACAGGATGTAAAAGACGCCACAGACTGTAGCTTTATACATGACTCAGTGGTTCTCTATGGTTCTTCAAAGCTTACTTCTTGCCAAAGAAAAATCATCTCCTGCAAAAATATAACTGAACGATACTGAACGCTGGTTTGAGGTCTCAAGATAGATAGATCCATTTTTTATCATCCCGAAGGAAATTGTTCTTGGGCAAACAAACAATATCTGCTGTTTAAAGAAGTCAACACAACAGGGTGCATACATACATACAGTACATAAAGTACACAGACACAGACTGCTGCATCACACTGATGTTGCGTGCAGAGACTGCCACTAGCCAACAAAATGCACTCTGCCCGTTGCATCATAATAGTCGTCGTAATACGTGCAGTAGGGGTAAGCCACCTTATCAACATAAAATCTTTGAGTCTAAGTATCGCACAGAGTCCAGAAATAAGCAATGTGTTGTGCAGATGTTTTCACTGAAGTTGAAATACTTCACAAATGTGTCTTCGACTCAATCCGTACAACCTAGATCAATCTGTTTTCCACTTTGTGTACAATAAAACCACTTGTAAAATTCACTTTGCACACAGTCTATACACACACACACACACACACACACACACACACACACACACACACACACACACACACACACACACACACACTTATGTCTCTTTTCTGTGGCAGCTGCACACAAAGAACTCAACAGTTTTTAGAAAAAAAGGCATTAGTGAAACTGAGCACAACTTGGGCATTTTAAATCAAACCAAATCCAGAGCAGACGGGGACCTGAGGTCTGGATCGGAGTCAGATCTTCCCAAAGATGTCTGATCAAGTTTGAGTTTCTGTAACTTTCTGGTCTTTAAAGTTAAACATGTAGCATTGTGTCACAGGTCTCTGTAACACTGATCCGGGTTTAAACTGAATCAGTACTTTCATCTTAAACCGGCCTTCAGGTCTGAAGAGCTTCACTTGATGCACAAACTGTTTCCGGCACTTACTGTGTGTGTTGTTGTTTTTCTGTTGAAGATTGTAAACCAAATATGCAACAAGGACTATGCAACAAATGTTACCTGAATATAATTGCACTGCACATAAAGACTTTTCTTCAATACACCTGTGTTTCTTTATTTGAATAAAAAATAAGATTCAAGGGACGCTTTTGGCAGCCATGTTGCTTAATCAGAAAAACAACTTCCTCACATGTCATTCGTGCAATATTTCCTAAGAAATTGAAAACCCCTCCGAACATGCTCGGAGTCACTGCGGTCTATTCTCGTACATCATCAAACCCGCTGGCTTCTGGCTTCGGCGAGGTTACATTCTCTGACTTTCTCACAGACGATGACTCATGTAAAAACACCACACATCACACATTCAAAAACCCGCGAGTGTCACATCTGAACCATCTGTCACAGATCCAGACATGTGCAATATCATTAATCCACACTGCATATCACAAGGTATATAAAAACATACTTATTTTTACATATATTATATTCCATGTTGTTACATCTCTTTTATGTACATGTTGGCACTGAAAAACAAGGTTCACATGTGTATAATGACAATAAAAGGCATTCGATCTACCTCAGGAGATGGTCAAACAATCAACTAATCATCACTCATTTCATGTGTGATAAAGGAAGTCCTTTTCTTTATTTTGGAATATTTGTTTGGCAAATTAGAAGTGCCTTAAAACATTTTTTGCCTCTGAAACAGCTTATTTTTAAAGTCAGTCGTTAAAACCACAGAGGCGTTGAAACAAAAGTGAACAAAAGATTGATCAATGAGGCATCGATGACACTGTGACACCCTTGTAAAATATGAAGCAATAGCAGAATGCTATGGCCAAACCTGGGTTCATATGTCCAAAACATGAATACATTTTCTACAGATGGACACTTTGCAGACTATTTAACACAACGCATACTATCAGTTATGAAAAAACAGCCATCTTCTCAGTGTAGCTTTACTATAACTAACCAGAGAAGAGGAAGAAACTCATGCAATTACATAAAAAGGTTTATGAACACCGCAGCAGGTGCAACAGGCTTAAAGACATAAAATAAATAGGCTAAAACACAGAAGATGGCTCCACCAGGGCTCGTTACAGTGAACAACTACACTACCTTTCACCTACAGTATACATTTAATATAAGATTAATTCATCAGCCACAATACAATAAGGTTTCCATTGGCACAGGCACGGCCACAAGAAGAAGACGAGAGTTTGGCAGTGGTTTAAAAGATCAGATGATTGTGCAGATGATTATTATTTGGGCATTTCAGGCCTTTATTTTGACAAGACAGCTGAAGACATGAAAGGAGAGAGAGAGAGAGAGAGAGAGAGAGAGAGAGAGAGAGAGAGAGAGAGAGAGAGAGAGAGAGAGAGAGAGAGAGGGGAATGACATGTAGCAAAAGGCCACAGGTCAGAGTCGAACCCCGGCCCGCTGCGTCGAGGAGGAAACCTCTATATATGGGCGCCCGCTGTACCAACTGAGCTATCTGGGCACCCTCAGAGAGGTTCTTTTACTGCTATTGAAATATCTAATATATATAATATATAGAGATTTAAAATACAAATCAACTCTCTAAATACGAAGGAAACAAAATAGAAATCATGACTACAGAATATCAAAATGAGAATTGAATTGTCAACTGACAAAAGTTGAGGGTCTAGACAACATTTCTTTAGTCATTTTTTTGTCAAAAGGTGTTTTTTTTTTTTATCTACCAAAATACCTTTCTCACTCAACGGGTCCCGTTGTAGGTTCCCCGAACATGTGCAGCACATTCACCTGTGATTGTCTGGGTCAAAAACCATTCTGCCTAAATCCGGTTATAAACTACCGCTACTGTGTTGGACATTGCCCTAAATAACGTCTTGGGTACCACTGTCCTAATTTACATAGCATGAGTTCGTGAAACAGAAATTCTACCAGTGTTTAATCCCCCTGACTTCATTATAGAGACCTCAAATCCAAAATGTCCTCCGAGCTCTCCTGTTTTTAACTCAAAAAGTTTGACTAACATATCTCACTGTGCTGTAGCCTACATGAATATTCATCTGGTCTGTCAAATTTTAAAACCATGATAGAATTGCAATAAAAATAAAACACAAAAATATGTTCATATAATGTGTTAATAAGCACTTGAGCAAGGCACAATCCCCTGAAACTTCAACTCTTTAGACTGAATGTGGATATCAATTAGATAACAATCAATCAGGGTGAAGAAATAGTTTCCTCTGACAGATGAAGCAGCAAAATGAACCGAAGACGTGGCTTTAGAAACAGTGAACAGTCGTTCAGAGGAGAGCAGCAGGTAGGAACTGATGACATGTTTTATGGAAAGACTTAAAATATGTTTCTCACTGTATCTGGTACATTGAAGAACATTATTTCATAAGTATATGTGGTATATATGATGTGGAGTCAATCATCTGAACCAATCTGTCTTTTGTAGCAACAGTTAAATGCAACTTTATGTGATTTTGTGTTATATGTCTTTAAAATCTGTGATCTGGATTCTGATTGTCAGGAGAAAACAACATGTTAAGTCTCTGATATATAACAAAAATGAAGATCTTTTAGTTTATAATCATTAAAGCTTACGCAACGCTTTGCTTCACAAAGTTTTCCAAGTTAACAAAATTATCAAGAAGTCTATATTCCTATCTAGTTTTATCTTTTAATTTACCTGCACATTGCTTAAATGTTTTATAAGAGAAAATTGTCCAAAATGGCTGAATAGTTAACAGATGGTCACATAGAAATCCTACTAAATTATTAACAGCATTCACATGCAGCACAATAACGCTGCAATAACATGCTATTAGGGTTCTATCATCTGCAAGGACATTCTTTCTTTCTTTCTTTCTTTCTTTCTTTCTTTCTTTCTTTCTTTCTTTCTTTCTTTCTTTCTTTCTTTTTCTCAGAGAAAAACTGTCAATGAATCAGGAACATTTCTAATCAGCTGACACAAGAGATAAAGAAAGATAAAAGAATAAACACTCTTTTTTGAATATGTCTTGCAATTTCAAAAACCCCACAAATGATCAATTAATTCAAATGAGAATTAAAACCTTTTGAGCCGAGACGGATTGCATTTTATTGCTGATCCAAAAGACTTCTGGACTTGTTACCCGCTATAATGTACCGTTTTGTGTAAATAACATCTGCAAATCAATCACTGTGTGCTGACAGTGTACTTATAATTATATTTTAATGCTGTTATCTCAACTTAACCCTCCTGTTGTCTTCGGGTCAATTTTGACCCCTTTCCAAAAGTTTCTATATCAGAAATTTGGGTTTCTTTCAAACAAATTTTCCCAAAAAGTAATAATCAGTTCACTACTTTCATTGAATTTGTGTGTTTTTTTGTGTCAATTTTATAGCATTTGGAGAAAAAACAATTGGTAAAAGGACTTTAAAAACAAGTGAGAAAAATGTCAATAAAAGTGACTAAAATGTGAACAAATGTCAAATAAAGTGACAAAATTATTAGGAGGGGGGGAGAGCCACAAAAGGGTCGAAAAAGACAACCATAACCTTGATAAAAGGTTTTTCATTTTAAATTTTGACTCAACAGGTTGGTGGGAAGACAACACGAGGGATAACAAGTGAATTATTTAGTTATATTGATAATTAGCTGTTATCTCAAGAAAATTAAATATATTTTCCTATTATTCATAATGTTTATCAGAGATCGGCAGTTCAAACGGTCCAGATCGCGCTGACGGTGACAGACTTGGTGAAGTTAGTGCAAGAATACAAATGTGATACGTGACCCATTTTAAAATGTCCAGTTGTTGAATGTTGGCTCTCTAAAGAGTTCAATCTGAGCATGCTCCATGTGGGAAGTCTTATAAGAGTTGTGAATTAGAGCTATAGAAATAAATTTGACTTAATTTGACTATGAAAGAGTGTCAGAAAGTGTAGCTACATTATCTCATTACATTATTAAGACCAAGAGCTTACTTGTAATTAAGTAGCAAGATAAAACTTAAATTAACACGTTTCCTGTATTCGTGGCTATTGCATCAAGTTAATGGAGAGTTTCTCCGCACTTCCTCTCCACACCAGCAGGGTTGAAATGGCCATTGATACGGCGAGCATGGCGGTTGATTATAGGGCAAGAGTGTCAGGGATTAAATTACGACTAAGTCTTACTTGTTGTCCTTCCTCTATTTGTCTCGAGCTGTCGCAATGGCCACGCCTTTGTGTCCTGTGTTGGCTTCTGCATCATCGCATCCGTCACCACCATCCTTGCACTCCCACTTACTGAGCCGCCACTGATCCACGACCACCCCTTTGTGACCATATGGAATGCCCCAACTGACCAGTGTCAACGACTGGACATCCCACTGGACACCGCAGCCTTCCAGGCGGTGACCACACCTGCCGCCGTGCCTGGTCAATTCCTAACCCTCTTCTACGAGGACCGCCTCGGCCTCTACCCTAAAGTTGACGCTGTCAAACGCAAGCGCTACAGAGGCGGAGTGCCCCAAAATGGCAACTTGACGGAGCATCTGGCAAAGGCTCGCGGTCAAATTGATCGCGGAATCTCCCAAGATTCAGCTCCTGGGCTGGCTGTCATCGACTGGGAGTCCTGGCGTCCCTGTGGGACCAGAACTGGGGATCTAAAAATATTTATAAGAAGTTGTCCATCAGTCACGCCCTGCAGATGGCCCCATTTTTGTCATCAAATAAGATTTCCCAACTAGCAAAAGGCCAGTTCCAGCAAGCCGGACGGCGCTTCATGGAGAAGACCATCAGCCTTGGTGTCGGCGGCCGGAGCCGCCGCTGGGGCTTCTACCTGTTCCCGACTGCTTTAACTACGGCTGGGAGAAGCCCGGCTACGGGAAGTGCTCTGCAAAGATCCAGATGCAGAACAACCAGATGCTGTGGCTGTGGGAGCACAGTACCGCCCTCTTTCCATCTGTCTACCTCCACCTGACCCTGAGGAACTCCCCCAAAGCTGCGCTCTATGTCCGCAACCGTGTCCAGGAGGCGCTGAGGGTGGCCGCGCTGCCTAAACGTCCATACACCATGCCGATCTACGTCTACTCCAGACCACTGTACCGAGCCCAGACCCAGAAGTTCCAGACCCAGGTGATTATTTAAAACTTTGTATACTCAACCTTATTACCTCCACAGATAAGTTAATGTATTCGGTTTGGTTTGTCCGTTGGTTTCTTGGCTTGTTTGTCTGTCAGAAGGATTACATAACAACTCCTGGATTGATTGTCATGAAACGTGGTGCAAGGGTGTACCATTGGCCAAGGAAAAACCCATTAAAGTTTAGAGCTGATCAGAATCATCGGGCGGATAGACAAAGTATTTCTCACTTTCTTTAACATTATGAGACAAGGCGTTTGTGCTGCATTTATGCGGTGTTGGAATAAAATGACTTTCCAACTAGGAAAACTCACACTGCCTTACATGGTGAGATAGGGCACACCTTGACTGAGGTCTTCGCTCTCTGAATGCGTGCCCAGATTTTAGCTTGGCATTCAGGAACTCAATTGTCTGCTTAATCATACCTGGAAAACAAACATGGCTGCCTTTAACTTACTCAGAAGTGACTGACAGAAGCTGTGGTTGTGGTTGCAAGGAGCAGTTAGCGCTTCTTGTGTTGATTTAAGTTATATGTCATTTAAAGAGTTGTCATTTCGTCAACTTAAAACCAAACCTGTACATCTACGATCACCGCATCCATGCTCTGCAACATTTTTGTCACTTTTTTGAATTTAAGTAAATATATAGGTAGGGTTTGTGGAAATTGCAGCAAGATACAGGAGACAATTTCTCACGTAGAGCACACGAATGCGTGGTCCGTTTATTTAAAAACATATAAACAGAATAAGGCGCTGAGCCTAATGCCAACCTCATAACGTCCCACGTCATCACGCATTCCCAACACTTAAAGGGGCCGTGCTCCCCGAACAGTTATCATTACCTGCGGTGACTCAGGGCAGTACATTACACGTCTAAGCAAAGGTGTGTGGAACCACACTTAGCAACATGGGGAATTATGTAGGTCACATTCACTACAGGTTCCCAATTTCCATCTCAACTACAACAGTCTGCTTTTAACCTGGGAAAAGCCATTGATCAAAACACTTGACCTACACATTAACCCTCATGTTGTCCTTGGGTCAAATTGACCCGTTTTTAGTTAAAAAAAAAAAAAAAAAAGGGAGCCGTCAAAATAAAATGTCAACATTAAAAATATCAAAAAACTTTGGAAAAAACACCAAAAACATATTAAAAAACCACCCACAACATTAAAAAAGTGACAAAAATGTGAGAAAAAAGCGATAATAATAAGTGACCAAAACTTTTTTTAACACATGGGATATGAATTGCTTTTTAATTATCTGTCAGCAAGTTTCAAGTTCCGGTACTATACATTGGCGTTTATATAAATCACCTAATGTAAAACTGAAACAAATTAAAGCAATCTTAAGAGTGATTATTAGTAATAGAAAGCATTAATCGATGTTCCTGTGTGGTTGGTGCTCTTTCAGACCGACCTGGTGAGCACTGTGGGAGAGTCTGCAGCTCTGGGAGCTTCAGGGGTTGTAATGTGGGGAGGAACCAAAGACTACAACAGCAAGGTAAACACACCGGGTCAACGGGTCTATCTTTTTATATTCACCTGCCAATATGTATGCTTAAAAACTGGAGGTCATCATTTTTCTTCTTCACGCTTTATACATACTGTAGTGGCAATCTGTCCACAAATAATGCCACTGGGTGAAATCTGAAGCCCTTTCCAACTCTTGCTGGTGCAAATAATGAGGTCCGCCGTCGTCGTACGTTTAATCCTTTATTGTACAAAAAGTTTCGATAAAAGCATATACAAAAAGACCGACTTGAGTGATTAAAAGCCGAGAACGACGAGATCTAAAAACATTACTCTCACACAGCTGAGGTTGAAAAACTGTGTGGCTTCCCGGATCCAGATCTCCCATCCACCTCACCTGTGATTCCCTTTATAATCTCCAATTAGCACCCACAAACAGGTGCGCAGGTGACGTAACAAACAACCATTTACGCAGACCTACCGCACACACACAAACACTACACACATAACAAACGTATATAGCCAAATTGGCCATTACACATACATACATCATACATGACCGCACTGTCAGAGATGATTCACAGACTTTCTGGGTCTTTTTATTTCAAAATCTCTTCTGTTTTCACAGACAGTGGTTCTGCTTCTGCTTCTGTTGCAGAACTGCACACATTGTGTGTGTTAATTGATGAGATGAAGCAAAGGGAAGCTGTAATTAAGCAAGGGTCACTTACTGAGTGTTTGTTACTCTTCACAGGTCTGAAAGGGTGAACACAGCTGAACAAGCTTTACTCAGCAAATAATGAACCTGCCTTTGTTTCCTGTTTTAGGAGGAAGTGACAGGCGTGATGCTGCAGTGTTTGTTATCTCAAAAGACGTGTGAAAGAACAATTTGGGCTTGTTTTGCCTTTCTGTTAGTGTGATCTTTATTGTTATTTGATGTTAGCTTCATCCTGTCGTTTTTTTCACAATCCAACTGAATTTATAGTATATATATATATTTATTTAAATATATATATTTAAATATGGTATGTTGTAGTAAATAGGGAAAAAGCGATCTTTTAATTTGGAAACACAACTCTAATTTGAACACACAATTCAATACACATCTCATATTTTTTACATATTGTCTCTCCCTATGTTAATATTCTCATTTTTAAACCAACTAACCTTTTCTTTTTGTCCTAAACAGCGGTCAAAGTAGTACCTCTTGCACTAATTGTAATTAGAAGACAATACCACAGTATAGAAAATCTGCAAGTAATATTCCTGCATTCAAAATCTTACTTTAATGTAATTGCAAAAGTATTAGCATCTAAATATACTTAAAGTACCAAGATTAAAAGTACTTATTATGCAGAATGACCCATTTCAGAATATTTATTTTATTGTTGGATTATTATTATTGATGCATTCAAGTGTTTATTACTTTAATGTTGCAGCTGGTAAAGGTGGAGCTTAATGTATGCACTAAGTAGTTGTGAATTTCCTCCAGATGTTTTGTCTTAATCAATAATAACACATTGTACATTTCTATTTTTCTTTTATTAATCAGAATCTGCAAAGTAACAAAAGTTCGAAAATAAATGTAGCGCAGCAAATTGTACTAGTAATATTTCCCTCTGAAATGTAGGAGTTATAAAGTAGCAGAAAATGGAAATACCTGAGTAAAGTACCTCAAGTTTGTACTTGAGTACAGTGTGGATAAATGTACTTAGTTACTTTCCATCACTGATCCTTACAGACTAAATCCTAAATACTCAATCACTTAATCTCATTACTGTGCAATATTTAATACTCAGGACTTTTGACACACACAGTATATTTTTGCACAATGTGTGTATAAAACTATTTTATATATGTATATAGATGCTCTCAAGACTGTGCACCAGGTTCCCCCCCCCTTTTTTTCTGCACTACCTATACTTTATATTTTATATTTGTATATTTCGTGTTGACACTGTAAAGGGGTTGCTTCAATCTCGTTGCACAGGTACTGCACTTATATACTGACTAACTAACTAATGACAATAAAGGCGTTTTATTCTATTCTATACCTGAATCTTACCTTTTTTTTAAAAACCCCACCCCTTCATTTTAGGCTGCTTGTCAGTCTCTGTCCGAGTACCTGACGTCCACCTTTAACCCATACATCGCCAATGTGACAGCGGCGCCATGCTCTGCAGCGAGGTCCTGTGCCAGAACAAGGGTCGCTGCGTCAGGAAGAACTACAACTCCACCCACTACCTGCACCTGAACCCCGCCTACTTCAGCATCATTCGGGCTGAGAGGAAGTACGTGGCCATTGGTCTTCCATCCGCCGCTGACCTGGACGCCTGGGGAGAATACTTCACCTGCCAGTGCTACGCGGGAGGGAGCTGTTCACCCAATCTGGTGCATCCCACCAAAATAAAACTCATCTGGGTTTAATCCATTTACTGTTTTAAGAATTGTGCCTCCTGCTAATCCAAAATGCTATCATGTAGTCATTGAAACTACTGTCTGTAATTTGATGAAAGTATGGCCTCATTTAAAAAACAGAAAAATATATAATGTAAGAAAAAAAAGATCATCATTTAATGTGAGTCTTTCCCGTCAGACACATTGCTGATTTATTTGAATTGAACACCAAAAGGCGCCTTAATAAATGGTTCTCTGAAAACCTTTTTTGGCAACTTGTCTTTGTTTCATTGACAATCCGATTGTGTCAAAGACAAAATGGACCCGAGACAAATTGAAGACATACCTTTGATCGCTGAGGACTGTCCGTTAGAGTCTGAAAAGATTAAAAGTGTCATTTACAGGCTGAGGCATCTTTAAACATTGTATTAAAAAGGAATTATTGTGTACAAGTTCACACGTTACGATAGATATGAAAATCTGATATTCTACATAGCATTAAACTACACGGTCAAAATGAGTACTTTTGTTGTTACATGAAAAAAACACACACACGTTACAAACACAAGTCTAACTAAAAATGCCGACAAGACTGAAAGAAATCCGAGGTAAGGCACCTACGAGACAGAAAGAAGTCCTTGTCAAAGCGCCTACAAAGTTTTCACTGGATTTCTACCATTTAAAAAAAAAAAAAAAAATTAATTTTTTTATCAACCTTTATTTTACCCGGAAATAATCCCTGTGGCCGATGGCCGCCCACCAAGAGCCAGGGTCTGCCTGTAAAAAGGAAGATTTCCCTCGCCACTGTCACATTAATGATGCCCTTGGGAAATTGTTGGGTCGTTGTAAATTATAGAGTGTGGTCTAGACCTAATCTATCTGTAAAGTGTCCTGAGATAACTCCTGTTGGGATATCACACTGTAAATGAAATTGAATTCAAATTGAATTACATTGAATTGAATCAAGAGTCAGAGTCAACCCCCCCCCATGAGATTTAAACTTATCAGAGTCAAAACCTTGATGATTTCAAGACCAGTCCGAATCAAAATGCTCTCCACTAAATAAAACATCCTGTCTGGATCACTGGGAAGTGAGATTCAAAAACACATCTGCAATTACTGATTAATCCCATTGGGGCCGCCAAAGACAAAGAAATGCCTCTTCCTTCTCACTAAAAGAGTGAGTTCCTCAACAGCAACAAAAATAAAGGGAAATCCATACAGCAGCATTGCTTTGTTGTCCTGGGACGCTCAATGTGCGATTAAAAGTCTGCGAGCCTTGCCTAACCAATTGGCAAAGTAAAATCCGATCACAATGTGGGCACAACCGAGATAGGGAGAACACATTTTAACACCATGTGTGAGGATCTGTTATCCAAATCATGTATCCAGATACAGATGCCAGGCTAATTCCTTGTATAAATGGGGCCAAAGGGTCAGGACAACTTGGGTTTAAGGTTCAATAAACCTGAACGTTCAATGGCTGTCACTCCCTGATGTGGGTCGAGTGCAGATTTGAGTCACGCATGCGTCACTTTGCAACAAGTAGCATACAAGATGCTAACGAGAGACTTCTGTAATGCCAACACAGTAAAAATGGACCTACTTAACCAAGTTGGTTCACTGCTGGCTACAAGTTAGCATCAAACACAACAAAGGCTGTCAGTTAAAATCTGAGCATGCGAGACTCAAATCTGCACTCGACTCACATCGGGGAGTGACAGATGGCCTCTTGCTCTACAAAGGGCTCTACACACATCAAACACACCACACACAATGGAGGAGATAATGTGACCATGACTTGAGAGAAGCCACCAACTACTAGTCCATCAGGTCTGTCAGTTTAGGACCCGTCCCTTCTTATTTCAAGGTATAAAAACTCCAACATTCAAAAGATTACACACATTTGTCTTTTGGATTGTATGTGTTTGCTACACATTTAAAGCTTTAGTGTGTTACTTTTTTTTTATGATATTAATGAACATCTGTTACATTCCATTGCCAAATGAGTTGCTATAAAGCTAATTAAAACTATCAGCTCCACACAACTGTCTCTGTATTGGTTAGCATGACTATATTCAGAAGATTGTGTCATCTGGCAACTTTTGCGTGCAGAAACTCAATTGAAGATAGTTACCTCTTCTGAAGAGTCCATCATGTTTTTATTAACCTTCTGTGTCCTCCTTGCATACCAACAACTGCGTGGAGGAGGGATGGGAGCGCGATCACAGGAGCAACAACAGTGCATTTTCAACCTCAGCCGAACAAGTTAGAAACTCTCACTGCATTCTTTGCATGTCTGGCAGAGGCTTCAAATGTTTGTCCACACATTGTCCTTATCCTCTTCCTCGGATATATCTTCCTTTAGGGTGAGAGAAAGAGGGGCTAGTCCTCAGCCTGGGACACATCAGGACGTCCTAATGGAAAACAGAACACATCGGGGCTGCAAATCATTAAGCGCTCACAACAAGTATTTTGCCTGCAATTGAAGCTCCTGCAGCAGCTTATTTAAAATAGAGCTATGTAAAGTCTCAGAGAAGAGGGACGTAAACGTTCATGATACAACTCACCAAGTGTGCAGTTTGGACGTCCGGAAGTTGGACCCCAGGTCAGGTTGGTGCTTTTGATGTCTCATTTGGGTTCAAAGATGTATTGATGTTTTCCAAACTTGAGCATTACAGAGGTCCAGTTCACCAGCAGCTGTGACATTGTTTCTACCTTGACTATAACCCAGCAGGAGTGCATTTTTGTTAAACTAACTTTTTATTTTTCATCATCAACTGTTAGTCTGTAATTAGCCTCACTTTGCCAAACCTTCCTAAAATTAATAAGGCCAAGACAAGTCCGGGTCAAAACATTTTAACCCGAACGTCTCTACACCGGACACAAGTTCTTCAGCCCTGATTTGACTTTGCAGTCAGACGTTGGACACCACAGTAAGTCCTACACCTGTTTCATCAGCTCAACACAAACAAAAGTAACATTCTAATAAGATATTCAGGATTAAAATGAGGTAGGAATAATGGGGATCTTCTTTTGGATTGGGTTTGCTTGATTGACAGGTATCCAGACCCAACACATGGAGGTTTTGGGGACTTTCCGGTCGGGAGGTATCAGGATGGGGTTACAAGAAATACAGAAATATTCACTAGAATGCAGGAAATGAAGCGTTTGATGCTCAAAATTTCCTTGGGGCACGACCCAGACACCCCGGGTATAATTTTTCACCCCATAATGTTGAAACAAACGTTTTCGCTAGATAGGTGGGGACCTCAATCCCATCTACGTTGATGGGGTTGAGATTACAACATTACACTCTTGGAGGTGAGCAGTAAAATCAATGTTGTTATTTTGTAGTTCTGTTTGAATGACTTTTTTTTGTCAGTGATGGAGCCTTTCCACAGTGTGTACTATACATTAACGCTTGAATAAAGTGCAGTTATTATGATGCTATTATTAATGTCCCGTGGAGAAGAATGTAGAGCTTTAGGGTAAGATGGTCTAGGATCGGTCAAACAACATTTCCATGGTGATTGGTCTCCTGAATGCCTCCGACCTGGACGCCTGGGCCGAAACAGTCACCTGTCAGTGCTTTGCAGGCGAACAAACTGTCGCATGTGACCAAAATCAAACTCATCTGGTTTAATGAGACGGTGACTCTTTCTGATCCACAGACGTTATTATTTAGTCATTAAAGCAAATGAAACTGTAATTTGATGAAAATTATGCCCTCATCCACATTATGGCAACACCCCGTGTTTATTTAAAAGAAATCAGATGATACCTTTTGCAAGTTAGATAATTCAATTTTCCTCGTCAGACACACTACTGATTTTGGGGAATTGAAAAAAAAAAAAGTAACTTGATAAATGCTTTTTCTATCTGTGTGATTGAAATAAACTAAACTAAAGGGCACCTCGGCAGTAGCCAGGAGTAAAGCTGGCACCTTTACAGCTGAAGAAATCACTTCCCGACTGGAAAAATTCACACTGCATTACCATTGTAAGATAAGGCCTCGGGGGTGTGTGCCGTTCGGGTTTCTTCTATAAATGGGCCCAAAAGGTCAGGGCAGGTATTTGCTACACATTTAAACAGTCCAAATAGAAGAATATAACTCCCTAACCCGTGTTTATCAGAATTCGTGACTTTGAGGACATCTCCCAATAATTCTTCCTTCTGGAAAAGCTTTGTTGGACCCATGTTGATCAAATCCAACTGAAAACCTGTGAAAAACCTTTTTCTTTGGCTTTTTTATTGCCTTTATGAGTAGGAAAGATTAAGACAGGAAAGTGGGAGAGAGGGGGAATGACATTAGCCAAGGGCCCCAGGTGGGAACCAAACACACGGCCGCTGTGACAAAGACTGAGCCTCTCTGTACATGGGCGCACACTCAACCAGGTGAACTAACAACGAACTGAATTCTCTGTAACAACAACACAGACAGTCTGCTGCCTCACACCTCATCACACACACACACACACACACACACACACACACACACACACACACACACACACACACACACACACACACAGCCCACATACACACTGTAGTGGCGAATTGTCTTCCGAATGAACAAAACAAACTAAAAACTCAATGTTCAACAGCCACTGAGGCACCGAAGGAGTGAATCTTACGCAGAGAGTAAAACTTTGATTGTCCAGGCAGAGATGCATTCTGGGAGGTTTATTAATCCATTTACTCGGCATACAAACATTTCACGAGAAGGATCAATGGCGTCTCTAGGCTCTGTCTCTGTGTCTCTGTCTCTGGTAAAAAACCATCAGCCCTCCCCGGTGTCTACCTCCCACATACCTGTTCACCTCTATTGGTAGACTACACCTGGTGGCTAAGGCTGCCTGGTACCTTCAAAACAAAAGCACTAAAACTAACCAAAATAAAATACTAATGATAAACAAATTTATGTAGTTGTATAATTCAAGCAAAACTGAAATTAGATAAATAAAATAATTAACTATTATATATATATATATATAACTGACTGCCTCAGGGACCATCTTTTTTGTATTTCTTCACCCCCCCGCCCCAGTCACCTCAAAAAAATCCCTTCATGTAACCACATGTACTGTGTGTTGTCCTGTGCATTGTTATATTATTGTGTTTTGTATTGTATTCTTCTTTTTTCTCCTTCACATGCTGGTAACTTTAATTTCCTTGCGGGAGTCATCCCAAAGGGATTAATAAAACCAAGTCCAAGTCTAAGTCTAACCAAGCGCCCCGAGTTGATTTCAATTTTAACTTTAAGCAGTTGATTTGATTTTGATCTGTGATGGAATCCATCAAACATCTTTTTCATGTGATTTATGACTCTGACGATGAAACCAGAAGGGGACGTCCTAATAAAAAACAGGGGGAGCCTTGAAACTGACAAACTATACTAAAGTGTTACCAAACAAGTCAAAACAGATAACTGAATACATCAATAAATAATACTGGTTATTTAATCATTAAAATAGAGTAACATGTAAATACATCTAAAGCACCTTTTTCTTTTAACCTCAAATGTATTAATACAAAATATATACATTTATACACTTAAAGTCTGATGTTAATATTTTCAGACAGTCACGGGAAAATCATTTTTCTGGCATAAATGAGATCTGAGGTTGATGTGGGTTTTTATTTAAACAGAAACAAACAGTTTGTGATGATGTCAGAATGCAACATTTAAATGTACATTTGTATAAATACATGTAACAGGGATTTTGAGGCCTTCTTTGCTAAGACTTTCCGAACTGGCCCTTCTTGTTTCCTGTTGTTAAACCAGGTAAGCTACAGAACAGGTGCGGGGGGTCATCGCCCTCTTGACATTGTTAGCCTAAAAGCTAAATGCTACAATCCTGCAAATCTGAAAAGGTTGCTACTTTAAAGTCCTTTAAATATTGTCTAATGTTGGAACAAGAATCTGCAGCCAATGTCAGCTTGCTTGTTGATGTTTTGCAGGTTTATTAGATACCATCTTAGTTTTTGATGTTAGCATGCTGAGGCTTGCTAATTAGCACTAAACTAAAGGGCAACGTTGCTAGTGTTGCAGGTATTTCATCATAAACAAGTTCAAATCTTGACCTGATAATGGCGCTAAAGTCAAGGGATCATCAAAATAATTTCAACTGATTGGCAACATTTACCAAATTTCATTTTCCTTCCAAACGATGTTGAGATATGTCAACCAAAGTCTATATATTAGACACTATCATGTTGATCCGGCTCTTCTCTAAAGCTTAATTTTTCCATAGAGTGAAATATTTACCACTTTTGTAAGGCTGTACCTTTCCATCAGATGGAAATATATGTGCTGCATTTTTGACACATCCTCTTTCATTCAGCCTTTAGAAGCGCTAGGATCTCCAGAATTTAAAGATTTTGTAAGTCTGAACAATTATTACATATATACAACATAAGATTATAAGGTTCAAGGGGTCAAATATTGTCATATGTCCTTAACATCTGCAAAAATATATTACATTACGTGGCAGTTCTTATGTCACCTTTGTTTCTGCCTGTAAACTGTTGGATTTGTTAAATGTCAGTACAATCGTGTAATACTTCTTTGTGTACTACAAACCGTAGAAATGTAATTTGTTGATTTATTTTAGTCCATTTTGGGAAAAATATATATGGATCAAAACAATAAAAGTAGAGTAAAAGCTACAAGCTACTAATATCCCGATAAAGTTTACTCACCTTCAAAGAAAAACTAGATTTATTTAGTTCTGATTCTGACCTCCTACATCTTCCTGACGTGTTTTTCTGTGTCCTTTACCTCACAGATGAGATTACTCTTTTAAAATGAGCCCACAGCATTTCTTATCCATCTTCATCATCACCATGCCGGCCCTGCTATGTTCTGGCGATCCTTACGAGGACGGAGCCTCCCATCCGTCCCGGCCACCTTCCAGTTAATGTGGAACGCCCGACCGAGCTCTGCAACATCCGCTTCAACATGCCGCTCGACCTCTCCCACTTCCAGTTCATCAGTAGCACGCTGAAGACGGCGACCAACCAGAGCGTCTCCTTATTCTACACCGACCGCTTTGGCATCTTCCCCTACGTGACGAACACACCGGCAAGATATACAACGAGGGCCTGCCGCAGCTGATAGACCTGCAGCGGCACCAAGAGCTGGCCGAGAATAACATCAAGTACTACATCCCTGCCGACCTGCCGGGCCTCGCTGTGCTCGACTTTGAGGAGTGGAGGCCACAGTGGAACCGAAACTGGGGCAGCAAAGACATCTACAGACGGCTTTCCATTGAAACGATCAAGAAGAAGAACCAATCACTGACCAATGCCGAGGCAGAGGACAGGGCAAGGGTAGCTTTCGAACACGCAGCTAAGAGGTACTTCCTCCAATCTGTCCGCGTGGGGAAGAGGATGAGGCCTAGCAGACTCTGGGGCTACTACCTGTTCCCGAATGCTACAACTACAACTTCAAAGGACATGGCGGGCTTCACCGGAGAGTGTCCCGCAATCGAGAAGAAAAGGAACGACGAACTGATGTGGCTCTGGGGAGAGGCCACAGCGCTCTTTCCATCTATTTACCTGGAGCTGTTTCTTAGAGACACACTGCAGGCCCGGCGGTTCGTCCGGCATCGCATCCGGGAGGCCATGAGGGTGTCGGCGCTCCCAACAGCTCCTACTCCATCCCCGTCTTCCCCTACATCCGGCCCTTGTACAAGGACACCACCGACAAATACATGTCAGAGGTCAGACAAATCAATTTAATTCTGTTTTATTAATAGAGTCAAATCCTAACAGAAGTTATCTCAGGGCACTTACAGATAGAGTAGGTCTAGACCACACTCAATTTACAGAAACCCAAGAATTCCCCCAAGATGTGCAACAACAGTAAGGGAAAACTTCCCTTTAACATGCAGACCCTGGAGGAGGAGAGAGAGAGAGAGAGAGAGAGAGAGAGAGTGAAAGACGGAGAGAGAGAGAGAGAGAAAGATGGAGAGAGGGATTCGGAGAGAGAGACAAAGAGAGAGAGGGAGAGACTGAGAGAGAGAGAGAAAGAGAGAAAGAGGGAGAGTGAGATTGAGGGATAGGGAGAGAAAGAGAGGGCGAAAGAGTCGGAGAGAGAGAGTACTTTTTAAGAAACAACCCTACGTAGTATAACGTTAACTCGTTCTTATCGTGTTCGTTTTGACGACCTTAACATCTGAACAGGGGATCTGAATAGTTTTCAAGGTCATTCATACCACTACCTTTCTCTGGTAGCCTGCTTTCTGGTAGACTATGGTCCATCAGACTGGTCCTACAGACTCTGGTACACTATCCCGTTCCTACCAGACTCTGGTCCACTAGCCTGGTCCTACAGACTCTGGTCCATTAGCCTGGTCCTACAGATTCTGGTCCATCAGCCTGGTCCTACCAGACTCTGGTACACTAGCCTGGTCCTACAGACTCTGGTCCATTAGCCTGGTCCAACCAGACTCTGGTACACTAGCCTGGTCCTGCAGACTCTGGTCCATTAGCCTGGTCCTACAGATTCTGGTCCATCAGCCTGGTCCTACCAGACTCTGGTACACTAGCCAGCCACACTGGCACTAGAGAGAGAGAGAGAGAGAGAGAGAAACATGACATGAAGTGGTGTAATGGACACATTTTTTTGTCACCTTTAGATGCAATTTATGTCATGAACTATAGATACATGTGTTTTTGGTAAATAGGGCCTACAGATCTCTAACTGGCTGGCAGATGTCTGCTGTCCTAATGTAGAGCTTGACGTATAGAGACAAACAATCAACACCACAATTTGCCACCAAGGGCTCAAAAAGTGCCTGTAGCTAGCTAAAAACATCAGATTTGAGTATGTCAGATGATTATTTTAGCACCATTTGTCTATCAGAGGACACATTAGCTGTTAGGAAGCTAATGTTAGCTATGTGTTAGCAAGCTAAGGCACTTCCAAACATCATGCTGCAGAGCTTTCTGATTTATCTGATTTATTTAAGTTGCATCCTGTCAAATAGGCCTTAGCTTAACTAACAGAAATAAAGTTAGCCTTAAACCTTCAAATGTGATGATGTGTTGACTCTCTACCTATTACTCTCTACCTATTACTATCAACACAACACTGTGCAAGGCTATTTCCTGCTCTTCTCCGATTGGCTGTCTGTGTTGTTTTTTTTTCACAGTTTGATCTGGTGAACACCATCGGAGAAGCCGCAGCTCTCGGCGCCGCCGGTGTCATTTCCTGGGGAGACATGAAGGTCACCGAGTCCGAGGTAGGCGGCCTGCATGACTCGGAGGTTTTCTCTGATCTTAACTTGAACAGCCACTGGCCTAATGTCCCCAAATCCTGCAGGACTCTTGCTTGAAGCTCGCGCCACCTGGACCAGGTCATGAACCCGTACATCCTGAATGTCACCACGGCAACACAGCTGTGCAGCAAGACGCTGTGCCAGGGCGAGGCCGCTGTCTGAGGAAGCGCTGGGACGCGACGTCTTCCTCCACCTCGACCAGCGCCGCTACCGGATCGAGCAGAAATGGCGCGGAGGCCCGCTGGCGGTGGCGGCGGCCTCTCGGGATGGCGTCAACTGGTTCGACCGCAACCCGACTGCATGTGCTACGGCGAGAACCCTGTCGATTGGTCCTGGCAATCAACGTCATCGACGAGACCCACACAGAATTGTAAAATATATATATATATATTAATATATGTGCTACATATAAAGTAAAAACTCATATTTACATTTATTACAAGGCTTTGTTGAATACTTAATTCTGATTGGTCAATCACAGCATTCTATGGTCTGTTATTTCCATATAGCAGACCGTTGCCGTGGGCGGAGTTCAGATCATAGACTCTGGAGGACCATTAAAAACCAATAAAATCATTTCCATGTCAATGTTTTGTGTCAAATTATAGACTTCTTTAGTAAGTAGTAGTAGTAGTAGTAGTAGTAGTAGTAGTAGTAGTAGTAGTAGTAGTAGTAGTAGTAGTAGTAGTAGTAGTAGCAGTAGTAGTAGTAAGTAGTAGTAGTAGTAGTAGTAAGTAGTAGTAGTAGTAGTAGTAAGTAGTAGTAGTAGTAAGTAGTAGTAAGTAGTAGTAGTAGTAGTAGTAGTAGTAGTAGTAGTAGTAGTAGTAGTAGTAGTAAGCAGTAGCAGTAGTAGTAGTAAGTAGTAGTAGTAGTAGTAGTAGTAAGTAGTAGTAGTAGTAGTAAGTAGTAGTAGTAGTAGTAGTAAGTAGTAGTAGTAGTAAGTAGTAGTAAGTAGTAGTAGTAAGTAGTAGTAGTAGTAGTGGTAGTAGTAGTAGTAAGTAGTAGTAGTAGTAGTAAGTAGTAGTAAGTAGTAGTAGAAGTAGTAGTAAGTAGTAGTAGTGGTAGTAGTAGTAGTAAGTAGTAGCAGTAGTAGTAGTAAGTAGTAGTAAGTAGTAGTAGTAGTAGTAGTAGCAGCAGTAGTAGTAGTAAGTAGTAGTAGTAGTAGTAAGTAGTAGCAGTAGTAGTAGTAAGTAGTAGTAAGTAGTAGTAGTAGTGGTAGTAGTAGTAGTAAGTAGTAGTGGTAGTAGTAGTAGTGATGAAGTAGTAGTGGTAGTAGAAGTAGTAGTAGTAGTAGTAGTAGTGAAGTTAGTAGTAGTAGTAGAGAGTAGTAGTAGTAGTAAGTAGTAGTAAGTAGTAGTAGAAGTAGTAGTAAGTAGTAGTAGTAGTAGTGGTAGTAGTAGTAGTAGTAGTAGTAGCAGCAGTAGTAGCAGTAGTAGTAGCAGTAGCAGTAGTAGTAGTAGTAGCAGTAGCAGTAGTAGTAGTAGTAGCAGTAGCAGTAGCAGTAGCAGTAGCAGTAGTAGTAGCAGTAGTAGTAGTAGTAGTGGCAGTGGTAGTGGCAGTAGTAGTGGTAGTAGTAGCAGTATAGTGAGTGGCAGTGGTAGTAGTGGTAGCAGTGGCAGTAGTGGTGGCAGTGGTAGTAGTGGTAGCAGTGGCAGTGGTAGTGGTAGTGGTGACAGTAAGTGAGATGGTAGTAGTAGTAGTAGTAGTAGCAGCAGTAGTAGTAGTAAGTAGTAATAGTAGTGTAGTAGTAGTATTAAGTAGTAGTAGTAGTAGTAGTAGTGGTAGTAGTAGTAGTAAGTAGTAGTGGTAGGTAGTAGTAGTAAGTGTAGTAGTAGTAGTAAGTAGTAGTAGTAGTAGTAGTAGTAAGTAGTAGTAGTGATAGTAGTAGTAGTGGTAAGTAGTAGTAAGTAGTATTAGAAGTAGTAGTAAGTAGTAGTAGTAGTAGTGGTAGTATGGTAGTAGTATGTAGTAGTAGTAGCAGCAATAGTAGCAGTGGTAGTGGCAGTGGCAGTGGTAGTAGTAGTGGCAGTAGGTAGTAGTAGTAGTAGTGGCAGTGGCAGTGGCAGTAGTAGTAGTAGCAGTGGTAGTGGCAGTGGTAGTAGTGGTAGCAGTAGTAGTGGTAGTAGCAGTAGTAGCAGTGGCAGTGGCAGTGGTAGTGGCAGTAGTAGTATTAGTAGTAGCAGTAGTAGTGGTAGCAGTGGTAGTAGTGGCAGTAGTAGTAGTAGTAGTAGCAGTAGTAGTAGTAGCAGTAGTAGTAGTAGTGGCAGTAGTGTGTAGCAGTAGTAGTAGTAGTAGTAGTGGCAGTAGTGTGTGGTAGTAGTAGTGGCAGTAGTAGTAGTGTTGCAGCAGTGGTAGTAGCAGTATTGTGGTAGCAGTAGTAGTAGTAGCAGTGGTAGTAGTAGTGGCAGTGGCAGTGGTAGTGGTAGCAGTAGTGGTAGTAGATGGTAGTGGCGCAGTGGCAGTGGTAGTGGCAGTCAGTGGTAGTAGTGGTAGCAGTAGTAGTAGTGGTGGTGGTGTGCAGATAGCAGTAGCAGTAGTAGTAGCAGTAGTGGTAGTAGTAGTAGCAGTGGCAGTGGTTAGTGGCAGTGGTGGTAGTAGTGGTAGTGGTAGCAGTAGCAGTGGCAGTGGTAGTGGTGGTAGTGGCAGTAGCAGTGGCAGTAGCAGTAGTAGTAGCAGTGGTAGTAGTAGTAGCAGTAGTAGTAGTAGTGGTAGTAGTAGCAGTAGCAGTAGCAGTAGCAGTAGTAGTAGCAGTAGTAGTAGTAGTAGCAGTAGTAGTAGTAGTGGTAGTAGTAGCAGTAGCAGTAGCAGTAGCAGTAGTAGTAGCAGTAGTAGTAGTAGTAGCAGTAGTAGTAGTTGATGCTGTACCTCTTATCTCCGTGTTTCAGTTTTTATTCATAAATTAATACTATTTGTCACCCTCTCTCTAACTCTGCGTATTACCAATATTTTACTACTAATGAGGCAATTTTATCTGACTTTGTTTAAGATAAATTACCCATTAAAATGTTTTTTTTAAATTACCCATTTTTCCTGAAAAACAGCGGTGGTCTTTGCTGCTGAGCAATCAATCAATATATGTTGCTGATATTAAATATGTTAAATAGTGATGTAACGATACACTCAACT
>JABXJD010000001.1:630000-762500 GCA_013375575.1 Percina caprodes
AGGCTGATATATATATATATATATATATATATATATATATATATATATATATATATATATATATATCTATATATATATATAATATCTATATATATATATAGATATATATATCTATATATATATAGATATATATATATATATATCTATATATATATATATATATATATATATATATATATATAGATATATATCTATAGATATATATATCTATAGATATATATAGATATATATATATATATATAAGATATATATATATAGATATAGAATATAATTAGATATATATATATATATATATAGATATATATATATATATATATATATATATATATATGTATATGTATATAGATATCTATATATCTATATCTATATCGATCTATATAGATATCGATATAGATATCTATATCTATATATAGATATCTATATCTATATATCTATATCTATATAAAGATATAGATATATAGATAATATTTCAAGATTTTAGGTCTTTTGTGATAAAAATAAATAAATAAGAAATAAGATGAATCTGGCCAAAATGCAAGAAAACACTTTGCAAAGCAGCCAGTAAAGTATGAAAGGGCTCTGGATTACACTAAGCGCATAAATGGCCTACAAAAAATGTAAATATAAATCCACCCAGAACAGTGCTGGGAGCAGGATGTGGTGCTGGAGCCATGTGGGCTGCTGTGTAGCTCTCATTGCATCACTGATGATCGGACTGACTGTTGGCGTGGCGTGGCGTCCTCGAGGCAGCACAATCTTCTTCTTCTTAGCTCTGCTTCCTCCTCCAACAGCAGGGCTGAGGTCGGTGTGTCTCGGCTGCCATTTCTGATTTCACACACAACAAAGATCTGAGAGGAACAACTCCTGGCTCCGCGCTGACATCTGCAGCTACATCGCAGAAGATTATTCTAATTTCATCACAGATACGTTTCCAAAAACTGACAAATAAAAAAAATAATAAAAATCTCTCTGAAACAGAGACTGATGGTTCAAGTACTTGGAGGTCACCAGTGGTGGAAGAAATACTTGGATATTTTAGGAATACTACAGTGTAAAAATACTCTGTAAACAGTAAAAGTCATAGTCAAAGAATTCCAAATTTACGTTAGTAAAAGTACACATTATGCAGAAAGGCCCATTTCTAAATAATATATATTATAGAATTATATTTATTGATGGATTAATGTATTTAATGCTGCAGCCAATTAAGGTGGAGCTCATGTTTATTACTTTACATACTGATGGGCAGTATGTGTAAACTAATTAGTAATCTCAATTTGCAATGTAACTAAAACTTCTAAATAAATGTAATGGAGTAGAAGTATAATGCAGCATAGAGTGGAAATGTTAAAGTACATCTACGTCAACATTGTCCTTCAGTAAATGTTCTTGTTTCCATTCCCATACTGGAGGTCACACAGTAACAGTCAGTTACAATTACAGTCAGACAGTAATTTCCGTTTTTTCCATTTTTTAAGAGGAATTTCTGTCAAAGTCCGGCTGAAATCTTAAAGGAATACTACGAGACTTTGGGAAATGTAAAATATGCTTATTTGCTTTCTTGTTGAGAGTTAGAGAAGAGTACTCTCTACGGTCTGTGTGGTGAATTTAAGGCTACAGCCAGAACCCGGTTAGCTTAGCTTAGCATAAAGACTGGACACAAGAAAACTCTGCCCACCAGCTCTAAGTAACATTTCATTAAAGTAAATCCAGTGTTCACTGTGAAATAAAACCCATTCTGTCGCGGTGAAGCATGCAGAGAGCTCAGTACTGAAGCGCTTATTGTTTAGTTGTATGAATGATTTTATGTCACAACACACATGTTTGGCTTCTTTTCTTGTCCTCTCATCCATATTCAGGACTCGTCAGCATCAGCTGGTCTTTCAGAAGAATCCAGTATGTGAGTGACGGAGCTGCTTGTGATGAACAGCCGGCCCGTTGTGTACTATATGAATATTTCATGTTGTGGATCTCTTCCTTTCTTTCTGTTGCGACCTGCAGGTCTGGCAGACCGTCGTGGGGCTGAAAGCATCTCGAGAACAGTCAGCGTGGCCAACTGAAGAGCTACTGTGTAAATATGGATGACCGAGTCGCTGCTTATTCATGTTTTGCTCTCGTAGTGCGGGAAGGTTGAGTGCTATGTTGCTTCGGTTCAGCCGGGTACACACCTCTAAATACATAGAACTTCTGGCGATCTTACTAGTTTTGAGTATCACTAGACTTTGCGCAGGGCAAGTTAAAAGGATGAGAGGTTTTATTCTAAATTGAAAGACATATTTCTCCATGTATGCATACATAGAAAATAATAGAATGCTTTTAATGTCATTATACACAAGTGCAGTACCTGTGCAACGAGACCGAAGCAACCCCTTTACAGTGTCAACATGAAATATAAAACTATAAAACGTAAGTAGTGCAGAAGAAGAAGGGAAGAAGAGAGTGGTGCACAGTTCAGAGAGCAACTAAATACATACATAAAATAGTAAGAAAGATAAAGGGTTTGTATGCACATTATGCAAATAATATAGTTATTGGGGTATGAAAAGTCCAGAGTATTAAATATTGCACAGTAATGAGATTAAGTGATTAAATGTTAAATATTGCACAGTAATAAGATTAAGTGTACAAATCTCTACTTTTGGGGCGTCTTATTCAATTTTATAGCATTCGAAAATAAATTGAAGTGTTTTTGAAATAGTTTTGAGTAAAAGTTGACATATTCCAGTCTGTGATTATCATCAACATCCATTCCTTTAATTTTAGTCTAAATAATTCCTAATTTCTGCTTTTCTAACTCAAACATTAGGTATAATTTCCTATAAATTAGGTTTACTGACCATAAATTCCAAAAATAACTGTAAAACTAAAGTTAATAAGTTAGTGTTACGTAGTGTTGAAAACGTCAAAAAATGTGACAAACATGAGAAAAAAGCATAAAAGTGTTGAAAAAAAAGACAAAAACATAAGAAAAAGTCATCAAAGTCAAGAAAAAACATCGATAAAAAGCGTCAACAAAATTGTTGATTTTCAATTTTGACGGGAAGACAACACGAGGGTTAAGGCATTTCTTAAGTTTTAACGGTGCAACGCATTTTTAGCTAAACGCTGGTTTGAAGTATTTAAGTGGAGTTTTGGAAGGAGTTCCCTGGATGGGGATTGATGGGTTTACGAAGACAAGCAAGAATGTTCTGAGTTGGAACCGGCCAGCGGTGGTTTGATTACCTCGCACGGCAGCTGGAGTCTAGCAATATTACTAGATCACACAAGAATTGCGGGATCTCATCACAATAAAATCCATCTTGTCAGGCTCCAACCTAATGAGTTTGAGTACGAACTACCAGCGAACTGCACCAATCAGCGACCGGTGAGGAGTTTCTGGCAGCTACAGGCGTGCTTTAGGTCTGTGTGATCAAAATAACAATGGCGGACGTGATAGACAGATGGTTTGTCTCATCACCTGCCAGGTATTTTTGTTTAGTTGTGTCTTCTCAGATGGTTCTGTGTTGAAAAACCATGTGGCGTATCAGGTGAGGAGTTTGCATGCTTCCTTTGGAAGTCCAAAGATTAGGCTAAATTAGCTTGATAGACAACATGCTCGCAAGTGAATGTGAAAAAGGTTGTCTATCTCTATTATGTCAGCTCTGTGATTAACTGGCCACCTGTCCAGGGTGTACACCGCCCC
Source organism: Percina caprodes (assembly GCA_013375575.1). Taxonomy (NCBI): domain Eukaryota; kingdom Metazoa; phylum Chordata; class Actinopteri; order Perciformes; family Percidae; genus Percina; species Percina caprodes. The sequence goes on from JABXJD010000001.1 coordinate 633,683, forward strand.
TCGCACAATGTCGGCTGGGATTGACTCCAGCCCCTTCCCCCCCGCACCCTTCTCAAGGATAAGTGATTCTTGGTAATGGATGAATGGAGCGACCCAATCCAGAAGAGGAGGAACGTAATTGTGTGTAAAGTTATGGTCTAATGGTGGCATCAGAGGACAAGATATTAAGAAAGATATTAAAGACATTCAGCCATAAGCATTGCAGACACCCTGTTAAGCCAAAGTGTTGCACACAGGCTGATGCTGGCCTAATAAGAGACTAGAGGTGGGGGAAATGATACAGCATAGTATCGCATTATTTTCAGCGGCAACGCTGTATCGATACACAGTCGCCAAAAATAGAATATAATTGTTTTTATTATATGAATTGCACATGAGAATTCGACTTTTTGGTATCAATTACTTGTTTTCGTCAAACAAAGGAATTTTCTTTTAGATAAAACGGATGTTGACAAAGCTTTCCTTTGGGAACATAATTTAAAGTTCCATCCATCCATCCATCTTCATCCGCTTATCCGGTATCTGGTCTCGGGGGCAGCAGCTCCAGTAGGGGACCCCAAACTTCCCTTTCCCGAGCCACATCAACCAGCTCCGACTGGGGGATCCCGAGGCGTTCCCAGGCCAGGTTGGAGATATAATCTCTCCACCTAGTCCTGGGTCTTCCCCGAGACCTCTTCCCAGCTGGACGTGCCTGGAACACCTCCTTAGGGAGGCGCCCTGGAGGCATCCTTACCAGATGCCTGAACCACCTCAACTGGCTCCTTTCGACGCGAAGGAGCAGCTCTACTCCGAGCTCCTCTCGGATGACTGAGCTTCTCACCCTATCTCTAAGGAGACGCCAGCCTCCTGAGGAAACCCATTTCGGCCGCTTGTACCCTGGACCTCGTTCTTTCGGTCATGACCCAGCCTTCATGACCATAGGTGAGGGTAGCGAAAATTGCCCGGTAGATCGAGAGCTTTGCCTTCTGGCTCAGCTCTCTTTTCGTCTAGCAGTGCGATAAACTGAATGTAATACCGCACCAGCTGCTCAGATTCTCCGACCAATCTCACGCTCCATGGTCCCCTCACTCGCGAACAAGACCCCAAGGTACTTAAACTCCTTCACTTGGGGTAAGGACTCACTCACTACCCGAAGAAAGCACTCCATCGGTTTCCTGCTGAGAACCATGGCCTCAGATTTAAAGGTGCTGATCCTCATCCCAGCCGCTTCACACTCGGCTGCGAACCGATCCAGTGAGTGCTGGAGGTCACAGGCGGATGACGCCATCAAGACCACATCATCTGCAAAAAGCAGCGATGAGATCCTGAGCCCACCGAACTGCAAACCCTCCCCGCCCTGACACTGATAATTTAAAGTTGGAAAATGATAATACATTGCTATTTATCGGCCTACAGTATGTCTAAAATTGCAACAGTATCATATCATGACATAAGTATCTTGATAATATCGTATAGTGGGGCTTCTGGTGATCCCTAACCCTACAGGAGGTCCCCACAATCCTCCCAGAGGGACCAAGCAGTGGCACCATCCTGAGGCTTGACAGAGAAAATAAACAGTTGAGTTTGTACCGACCGAACAGCTGATTGCTCGCTGAACCACAGCCTCTTCCTGGTGGAGCCGTCGCCCTCTGTGTTCTGGCAGCCCGGCCCGGCCCGGCCAGGTCGTCCCCTGCCTGTATAATCTGCTCTGTCAGATGGAAGCCATCATCCGGGGGATAAAAGCTTTATTGTCCCAATTCTTCTCCTTTGTTGGGGATTGCAGCAACATTTCTAGGTCACCGGCTGTGAGTGAACGCCCAGCTGCCTAAACTGATTCTTCACTGAGGGAATTTGCCGGCCCCACTCCCCATATTTCACCCAGTACTTTCAGGGGAAACACAATTAGAAACACGCTCCCAGCAACAACAGCCCGGACTACAATCTGCCAAACGATTCCAGCTTCTGTTTTCTGCCAGTGCAGATACATTATGGATGCTGACTCAAACTGTTGGATGAAAAAGGCTCTTTCATGGGGATAATTGGGCGGCCTGGCTCTCAGATCCTTTCTCCATTCACATTTCTCCTCATAATTATCTTTAACCTTTCACCCTGATCTCTCTCAGAGGCGTTAGGCACACATTATTGCTATGGCCTGATGCAATCAGCGGCTGTTTGTTTCCAAAGTTTTAATTAAAGTTATTTAGAGCGTCAAACTCTGGCGTCAAGAACCACTTAAGCTTATTAGTTGGCACATTATATTTTGTTTCTTTAATTTGTACATAAACCAAAGGATAAAGATGTAAATTTGCTGTTTTACTGGGGGTTATGTGCAGAAATATTTCATGTGGATCTGAGAACTTGCAGGCAACCATTTACATTTTTATGCTTCCATTTATCTGCACAGATTAAACAATTGGATAGATTGCCATGGAATTGAGTTCAGACATTCATGTCCGTCTTAGGATGAATTGCAATAACTTTTGTGATCACTGAACCTCAGATGTTTTGTCTAGTACTTCAGTTTATGACCAAATACTTGCCAAACTAACGCCATTAACATCAAACTCAGATCTACTCCCTGTGCATTCTAGATCTAACTTCAAGATTCTACTTTAAAAGATTTTTGTTTGCATTATTGGATAGGACCGCTTAGACATAAAAGGGGGGAGAGAGGTGGAGTGACATGCAGTGGGTCAGAACCGAACTCCTGGCCTCTGCGTTGAAGATGGAGCCTCTGTATATGAGCGCGACTCTACCAGTTGAGCTACCCAGGCGCTCTAAAATTCTACTTTTATGAGATTTGTTTTGTTTTCCCCTTTATTAGATAGAGAAACAGTGGACAGACATGAAAGGGGGAGAGAGATGGGGGGTGACACGCAGCAAAGGGCCGCAGCCTGGATTCAAACCCGGGCTGCTGCAGGACTCAGCCAACATGGGGCTAGTGCACTTACTCAGCGAGCTATCGGACACCCCGATTCTACTTTTATCTTGTAAAATATGACACAGACTTATCACTTATCACCTCCAATCACTCCTCATATACCGGCTGGGGCTCTCGACCTCAAGATGCCGGTGTCCTGACTATTCCAATACTAAGGAAAACATCAGTCTGTGTTTGTAGGGCCTCCTGGAATCGTCTTCCTACCTATCGTATGGTACTGTATGAAAACATATGATATTAAGGTGACAGCCGGTCGGTCATGTGACGCAGCTGCAGTAAATTTAGCGGCCTTTACAGTTATATTTAGCCAAAAAAGGTGACTTTTAGCCGGGTACTGGTCATTGAGGTTACATTCATTTTAGTGGCCGTTGTTGCCATCATGTGCGACGACAGGATATAAACACCATTTTCCTCAGTGAAAGTCTTGTGTTTTCACCTTAACTTCTTCTGGGACACAAACTATACAACCTGGCTTAAAAACAACTTGGTACAACTTAGGACCCATCAATTCACCCCAACTTCATCCCTACATGGACCTTCAGCGGTAGTCAATGTGGCGCTACAGCAATAAATACGCGGAATACATACGAGTTACAGTGCATTATTTTTCTTAGCTATATGTAAGAATGATTCATGAGAACAGACTGACTCAAAACATCTTTTCGCATTCAACCTCACTTAGTCTGCTCTAAATATTAAACTATGCTCATCCAACTTATACTCAGTCAATCTGTGCATGGTTATATATATGTAATATGTACATATAATGTAGCCAATGAAGCCACTGGAGAAAGCAATTTCATCTCAGTGTGAACAGTTGTGAAACAACACGTCTCCTGTAGTGTCAGGAAGTTAGGAAGTTTCTCTTCTCTGTCTTTTCTGGATGTGAGAACCAGCAGCAGACTGTGTAAAGAGGCGACACTTCTGGAACGGTCTGCACAGTTTCAGTTTATTATGTGAAGAAACAGATTGGATGTGAGGAGGTTGTTGGAGGAAGCTGTCTGGAGGGAATCTTTAGAGTGAATCAGATCACTGCAGTGCTCTGACAGCAGCCTGGTCGGCCTCCATTAAGACTCAGCACCCGGAGGGCAGAGTCAGGGCCTGTTAGCAGCAGAAACACTGTCACACTGCAGAGGAGAGGAGAGAAGAACAAGTTGGTCTGCTCTTTTCTTTTTAAGTCAGCAGGAAATAAGGATGGTGATGTTGGCGGATCAGTGCAACACTTTGGTGGAAGATATCTTGACAATTTCTGGTTAGACTTTCATCAAAAGCATGCATATTTGTTCATGCTTTTTAATCTACTGCAGTGTTTTGTAGGCTGCTGTGGTCTAGTTGTTACAAACAGCAGGTAAACTGATTGTAGTAGACATCCCATATATATATATATATATATATATATGATGTCTAAACATTAAAACAACCATAAAAATGATTAAAAAGTTACGACCATCATCACAATAACAGTATTCTGTATGTGTGTGTATATGTATATACATACAGTACAGGCCAAAAGTTTGGACACACCTTCTCATTCAATGCGTTTCCTTTATTTTCATGACTATTTACATTGTAGTTTCTCACTGAAGGCATCAAAACTATGAATGAACACATATGGAATTATGTGTGTGTGTGTATATATATATATTTTATTTATTTTTACACAGGTACAAGACATTTCAGTTAGACACAGCTTTTTGTTGTGATGATGCTCGTAACCTTTTAATCATTTTTTATGGCTGTTTTAATGTTTAGACATCCCTGCAAAAAAACTAAGTTGTCTGAATCTGCACCATCCAGGAAAAGTGCTTTGGTTGCCGTGGAAGCCTGGCTCCTGTCCACCAATCAGGAGGCAACGATCCCAGCCCGCCCAGGACGTCCGACTCATCCCAGAAAACAGTCCTGGAAGCAGTTGGGAGAAGGTCAGTGAGCAGCCTGTTCAGCAGTAGAGCCTCTGTGTACCCGTCGCCCCATTGTTTTCAGAATGAATGGGGCTGTCTAATTAGTGGAGCAGCAACTGGGGCCGCCAGCCTGGTTTACAAAAGACTCAAACACGCAAATTTGATGCCAGAGAGCAAATCAAAGCCAAACGGGTGATTAGAGAAAAATGTGGTTTACGTACAAAGAGTCTCCTCTGGCTTGTTCTGTGATGAATACAAGTAGACAAGAATGTTGTGTAATTTTCCATGCCTATAAATACAAATTAAATTGAATATGATTTTATCTTTAATGATAACCACTAGCCTGGCTGCGCCCTCCTACGAACTTCCGCTCAATTTTCATTTTCCTTCAGTACTCTGTCTGGGTTTGCGGTATATTTGCGGGTTTTCTCCGGCCAAATCTTTGGCGGTCCAATCAGCGAGCAGTGGCTGAGAACGAGGACGTTGAGGTTCGGTAACCTTTGGTGAGCTCCGTGCTAACGGCGGCGGAGACAGATGAGAGTGAAACCATTCGGTCCGTTGTGGCAGCTGCAGGATATCCAGAAGTTAAAGCCCAAGCAAGAACTATCTTTGCTGAGTTTTGTTGGGGGCTGTGATGTTGTGACCCTCCTCCCCGCGGGGTTTGGAAAAAGTCAGATTTTCTCGCTCCGTCCGTCAGTCCCTCCGAGACTTCGCAGACTTTTTTGAGATTGTTGCGGCCCAAAACGCCTGATGTTGCGGGAGCTTTTGTAAAAACAAATTGCGATGAAGTTGCAATGTTTTTTTGTATGTTTGTTGCAATGAAGTTGTGGGAGACAGAGAAAGTTGTGATTTTTTTTTTTTTATAGTAATTTAATAATTTAAATATAAAGGAAACTTGTTTTGGGGAGAATAAATTTACTCCAGGCTGAGTTTTCCTAGTAACCTTACCAAAAGGCACAGGATGCTGCAAATGTTGGTATGATATGAAAATGGCTGGTGGATTTAAGACTAAAAATAGTAATTTATTGAATGAATCAAATTTGAACATTGGCTGCCAGTGGCTTGTTGATCTTTATATTGTTGGTTAGTTTCCTATCCTGGCCCGGGACACATTCATACGGTTTGATAAAGGACTTATTGGACTTATCATCGCACTTACAATAACAAGCGTAGCGGACCTCAATTTAGGTCATCCTGTACATCTCCTCTCCGGGTTTTCCTGCATCCACTGTGTAATGAGTAATGTGTGTGTGTGTGTGTGTGTGTGTGTGTGTGTGTGTGTGTCAGTCGCAGAAATTCAGCAGCCCTGCCCGCTGCAGAGAGCCGTCAGGATTGAAACAGCAGCAACGAGTGAAAATCGTTACAGCGTACATTGATGTTAAAATGTGAACAGGTTGCCAGGACGGTCTGAAATGTTTTGCACGGTCTTTCGCTCTACGTTTTGATGGTAAATGTGAGATGTTCGAGTCACACATGTCTCGGTAAACAAAGAAATGAATATGGCGACGTATGTTTGACGTCAACCTGTTCCCACTCCTGCTTGGTCATTGGCTCGCAGAGTCACATACTGACAGAGTCTGGCACGTGGGACTGCTGGGATTGGTTGAAGTCTCGGGAAACTCTGGTTATTGGTCAAAATTGCAAGTTGTACAAAAGTCACGGTGATTGGTTGAATTTGCATGAATTGGTGCTATCGCGACATCGCGAAATCCTGGAGGGACTGGTCAGTGGTAAAGGAGTTAGCTAAGGCTAACGTTAGCAATGCTAAGCCGACGTTACAATTGGTTATGGCAGATCTAGAATGGCTCTGGGCAGATCCAACAGTTTAGACTTCTAAGAGGACCCGCCTTCAAGGAAGTTAACACTGGTCAATAGAGTGGCCAGACTCTCTGGACTAATGACATGGACCAGAGTCTGGTAGGACCAGGCTAATGGACCAGACTCTGGTAGGACCAGGCTAATGGACAACAGTCTGGTAGGACCAGGCTAATGGACCAGAGTCTGGTAGGACCAGGCTAATGGACCAGACTCTGGTAGGACCAGGCTAATGGACAACAGTCTGGTAGGACCAGGCTAATGGACCAGAGTCTGGTAGGACCAGGCTAATGGACCAGACTCTGGTAGGACCAGGCTAATGGACCAGACTCTGGTAGGACCAGGCTAATGGACCAGACTCTGGTAGGACCAGGCTAATGGACAACAGTCTGGTAGGACCAGGCTAATGTACCATAGTCTGGTAGGACCAGGCTAATGGACCAGACTCTGGTAGGACCAGGCTAATGGACAACAGTCTGGTAGGACCAGGCTAATGGACCAGAGTCTGGTAGGACCAGGCTAATGGACCAGAGTCTGGTAGGACCAGGCTAATGAACCACAAGGAAGCTAGGAAACAGACAAGTGACGGAAAAAAAACAGGTAATATGGTGGGTGTTTTTCTGGATCACTTGCTGTGGCTACACCACACATACATTCTGGTATAGGAGAAAAAAACACTTTGGGTTGTTTGCATTCATGTAAACCAATCACAATCGACTTGGGCGGCGCTATGCTCCGGATACAGCAACGGTGGCTCTGCAGAATAGTCTCAGGAAGGAACTTGTTTTGGTGGAACATCTGCACCCCATGAAAGAAAACACCACATACAGTTAAATTTGCTCTTACCAGTGTATCGCCATGTGGATTTCATCCACAGCAATCCCAGCATGTAGAAGACCCTGAAACACTGACCAATCAGAGCGGCTTGAGGCGTCTGAAACACGGAGCGTTTCAAACAGAGGGTTAATACAGACAGGTCTATATTCAAACAGACAGTAGATGAACAATTATATTTTTCAAATTGTGATCAATATGTAAACATTTTTCAAGAAGAAACCCAAAATACAAATTAATGTAACTTAACACTATTTGGAACATGTGATGATTTATTGGTGACAATAAACATTGATGTAAGCTAATTCATGCAACAATATCCTGTATCACTGCTGCACTAGCATGGTTTTAAAGATCTTAAAGTCTTAAAATACACATATTTAGATGAGGGAAATCTTGTTCTTGTTACCGCTGTGTATTAAGCTCACTTGTGTACATTTTGTAAAACCTTGACCAGGATGTATTCATTAGAGGCCAGACTGCACCGGCTCAGGCCAGAAACCATCAGAGACAACTTCTTTCACAATAAATGAGCCTCGATGTGTTGCCTGTGGTACTGTGGCACTGTTCACTGTGGCGGCCAGCTGAGAGACTCCCTCCGTCGTCACGACAATGGGAGGCGCGGACAATGGCATGCTGTGTCCTTCCCGGCTGGGCGCGACGATGATGATGACGAAACGATGGTGAGAGAAAAAACTGAGCTTTGTGCTGAGCGTGATGCAGCAAATACACAGCAGGGGTTTTTTTTTGCCTTTTCAGCAAAAGAAAAACTTTTTTTAAAACAGTTTGCCTGATTCCTCGCCACTGTCGCACTGTTGCTTGCTCTGGAGGGAACTACTAGAACTGTTGGGTCCTTGTAAATTATGGAGTGTAGTCTAGACCTACTCTATCTGGTCTGGACCTACTCTATCTGTGAAGTGTCTTGAGATAACTCTTGTTATGAATTGATACTATAAATAAAATTGAATTGAATTGATAAATAAATGGTGTTCTTACATTGACTGTTGTCTGCTTGTTCTGCTCACTGTCCATGCCTGAGGAGGTTTCTTGGACTGACTGTAACTCTGAGGGGATGAGGACATGTTGTGTGTAGATTCTGAACTGTACTAACAAACAATGGCGGCTGTGTCCTCTGGATGGACGGAGATGGAGTCACACCCCTCTTTTTAGTTTCCTTCTCTACATCTTTTTCAATCTATATTTCTTCCAGCAGCTATTCTGATTTTGCACACAAAAAAATGGTATATTGCAATTACACTTATTATCACACCTATATTACATTGCTTAATAGCTAAATCATCAATATGTTCTGTCCATTTTGTGGCTGTAAGAAACACTGAAGCCCTACATTTTATACTGTTAGATGCTGAGATGGAGTACTCAAGTCCAGGACTCAAGTCGCTATCCTCTGGACTCGTTGACTCAACTTGGACTCACGCACTGATGACTTGTAGTCAAGGATTTGTGAAATCAGACTTAAGCATTAATGAAGTATAGGACTCAGATACTTTTACGCAGTAATGGAGTCCTCAAGGACTTGACTCGGACTCTTCTTTGGTGACTTGGAGTCGAACACAGGGGACTCGAGACTTGACACATGGTGACTCAACTATATTGGTTAATGCCTATAGATGTAAATGTTACTGTCATTGATGGATGCTTTAGCCAAACAGTTATAAGTTTGAAGACACTGTGGTTGTTTTTTGCATCTGGGAAATATTCTTCCAGTGCGGCATCAGGACTTGAACAGAAGATTTGCTATTTATCAAAAGGTGGAAACGTGTTTTAAAGATGGCACCAGTTTACAAGTGCCACTTTTGTTTGAAATTTTGACCTGCTGTTCGAGTTGAAGTGACAGCCCTGGTTTGGTTAAAAATGGCAGCTCTCTGAAATGTGCCACAAAAATAACGTGACTGTCAAAATGCATACCAGGGTTTGAAAAAAAATAAAATAAATCTATTTTAAAATAGTTTTTAATAAAAGTGATACTTCTTTTGTGGCTAAAAAAAACAAAACAGTAACTGTCATATTACATACTGAGCAGAGTGCAGTTTTTCTGCTGCTATCAAGTAAAAAGCAACTGATTTACAAGAATATCATCAGCAAACACGACACAGCATCAACCATTTTCAACATATTACTGTTCATCTCACTCACTCACTCACTCACTCACTCACTCACTCACTCACTCACTCACTCACTCACTCACTCACTCACTCAAAGAAAGAAAACAAAACTCCAGCTGCTGATAACAGCAATGGTTGACAACCTTTTGTTTATGCCCGTAACACAATAATTTAAGGTAACACTTCATTTTAGGGGTCCGTAATTTCCTAATATTTTCCTAGAATAACCATGTATGCTTCATTTATAGGTAAAATGGAGACAATGTTAAATTGGTACATGCTCAATTAAGTCAGGGTTAATGCCCGCGAGGAGTCCATCGTGAGGAATTAATGGACGGTTTCCTCTGCCAAAGTTATAATGGCCATCTTGATGGACATTAACCCGCTTATACCATGGTCACTTGCCAAATAACATTCTTTTAAACCACTATTTTATATTTTAATGCGTTTAACAATCAAAATTTAAAAGATTTCTTTTAAACAATAAGTCCATTTCCTGGTTATGCCTGAGGGTTTGACTAATACCTGAAACAATCATTTCCATCCCATAAGGTTCTTCTCCAGTAAATAGGACGGATTGATGGAGGATTTTGAAGGATTAGCTATGACTTGCCACTCTTAGCAACGAGAGATAATTATATTGTCCGCTCAGCTCAGAGAACCCTTCAGCTCAGACAGCTACGAGCCAGAAAGCTAACGCTATGCTAGCAAGATTCAAGGTCAATAATATTGCTCACAGCTGGAAATCAGTAAATATAATTTGACAGTATGTTAAACAACATGACAAGCTAGCTATCAGCCATGTAATTGTCCCCAAAACAATATAAAAGATTTTCACAAATAATTATCCGGCATTAGTACTGTGGCCGCAGCCTTAAGTAGCGTCCTGAACAGCGAACAGGATGTATGATAACGTTATTTGCTGGGAAACAAAGTAAGAGAGGGGCAGCGTGACTTATTATACGGCTCGTGTGTTAGCGCCAGCCTGTGGTGTTCAGAGGACGAGGCACTGAACCACCACAGAGTCACATTTTCTCTTTCTTTTAATGTAGCGCATCAGTTTAGAACAGTAAGCAGTGAGTCCCATTGGAACTCCTTTAGTAGGTGTCCTATAACACCTTCTTATGGACACCCTGCAGCCAATTAGAATTGAGTATTCCCTCAGACCATGGTACTAGTACGGGTTAGTGCCTGACCAGGTGTCCATTGTCAGGTATTCATGGACAACGGCGAGGCGTGAACCCTCTGACACGCCAGACTTTAGTGAGTTCACAACGAGTCAGCTGAACATGCAAAAACATCAAAATATGTCATCAGGAATAACATTTCTGACAAGAAAAGGCAAAATAAGCTTCTTTTTTTGGTTAAAATGGAGACGTTCTCTACAAGGGGAAGGGATTCTTTGCCGATATTTAACCAGATTTGAATCATAACAAAACTTCCGTCCATCTTTCCAGCGCCCAGATCTCAGTGTTCATCCTGATGAAGCATTTCGCAGATTTTCCAGAGCCGCCCTCTCGCTCTCGCTTTCATTTTCTAGCTCTCAAACTCAGACTGAACTCAGATTAAACTGTAAAACTGGACAGCGCTGATCAAATACAAACCAGGATTCTTTCATTACTCCATTTCCTATTTCTCACCTAAAATGTTTTACATAACATATTTTAGCTTATCATTTTTCTGGAATATGAAATTGTTACTAGCCGGCCGCCTTAAGGTTTCTGTGACGTGATCTTACGTCACCCCACAGGGGAGAGCATTAATTGGGAAAATCCTGTGCGTCGCAGTGCATTCTGGTAGTTGTAGGTTTTCTACCCTTTTTCTACCCTTTCACAGCTTCTCATGGAGCACCTATTTCAAAACTGGTTGTGCCATTCTACTGCACAGAAAGCCCAGTTTAAAAAATAAAAATACCCTCTTTCCAGAGGTCAAATACTTATTATATATACACATTCAACACAACTAACTAAAATCTAACTAAATTAATCTTTTTTTCTAAGGAAATTACAGACATATTAAATAAAGCGTTACCCAATTTAATCATCCTGTATCTCAAGACATCAAACCCCATTTGTTTGTCTATGACTAAGTTGTCATCAGGAACCATGTCTGCTCTCAGCTTCTGTAAAACACAGTGACAATGAACAAAAAATAGGACTGAGTGCAGATTCAGCACTAACACAGGTAAGTGAATTAAAAAGAACTAAACACATGAATGCTTTCAACTAATACCGACTGTGTGTTCTCTCAAATATAAACTCTGTAAACGGTGAATGGACGAACAGTGACGTTTACGTCTGTCAAGTCAGACAACACAAATGTGTCCGACAGTTTTAACCCAGGAATTTACAGCCTGATATGTCAACGCGTCCACCAATCAGACTTTGTACAACCCGGAAGAAGCTCCGCCTAAAATGTGTTTCATGCTTCTTGCGTTCAGGGCAGTCTGGATGATGATATGTCGCAAACGCGACCTGGGCCACTGTGCCTGGAGGGACTGCATGTGTGCATGGTCGCCGCGAACCGTCTGCTCTTTCATACTGATTGTGGTCAAAGTAGTCTCACGTTGCCAGACCTTCCCCCACAGCATCGCGAAGGAGGGTCTGGCAAGTCCACACAGCATTGCGGGATGGGGGAAAGACGCGCTCTGGTTTATTGGCATTTCTTTAACCCTTGTGTTGTCTTCCCATCAAAATCAGAAAAAATCATGAAAATCATCACTTTTGTTGACGTTTTTGTCCCTTTTTTTTTAAAACACTTTTGATGCTTTTTTTCAGTGTTTGTCAGGTTTTTTTTTGACAATTTCAACACTACGAAACACTAACTTATTAACTTTAGTTTTACAGTTATTTTTGGATTTTATGGTCAATAAACCTCATTTATAGGAAATTATACCTAATGTTTAAGATAGAAAAAGAGAAATTAGGAATTATTGAGACTAAAATCAAAGGAATGGATGTTGATGGATAATCACAGACTGGAATATGTCAACTTTTACTCTCAATACTATTTCAAAACCACTTCAATCTTTTTTTCTCCAAATGCCATAAAATTGAATAAGACGCCAAAATGAATGAAAGTAGAGATTTGTACTTACCAAAGAGTGTTGTGTGGAATCAATCATGTTATTTAGGTAATTAAAAAGAACATTGATGTAGAAAAACGGGTCAATTTGACCCAAGGACAACACAAGGGTTAAACCAATCACAAAAAAGTTGTTTTAGTCGTGCAACAGAAAACTCAGATTGGACAGATAGTCTAGCTAGCTGTCTGGATTTACCCTGCAGAGATCTGAGGACCAGGTAACCATAGTCCTCAGATTGGACAGATAGTCTAGCTAGCTGTCTGGATTTGCAGAGATCTGTAACCATAGTCCTCAGATTGGACAGATAGTCTAGCTAGCTGTCTGGATTTACCCTGCAGAGATCTGAGGACCAGGTAACCATAGTCCTCAGATTGGACAGATAGTCTAGCTAGCTGTCTGGATTTACCCTGCAGAGATCTGAGGACCAGGTAACCATAGTCCTCAGATTGGACAGATAGTCTAGCTAGCTGTCTGGATTTACCCTGCAGAGATCTGAGGACCAGGTAACCATAGTCCTCAGATTGGACAGATAGTCTAGCTAGCTGTCTGGATTTACCTGCAGAGATCTGAGGACCAGGTAACCATAGTCTCAGATTGGACAGATAGTCTAGCTAGCTGTCTGGATTTACCCTGCAGAGATCTGAGGACCAGGTAACCATAGTCCTCAGAAATCCACCAGAGTTTAAAATTACAACACAAAGGAAAAGGAAGGTAACGGACATCCGGTGGAATTTCGGCGGCACAGGAGCAATCCCAGAAGTGGAACGTCATGGATATAGACGACGGTCAAAGCAGTCGGAGCAGCAATCAGAGCGACTCAAAGGAACGACTTCTTTTCTTCTGTAGCCAACTATGCAAAGCGGCCTACGGGACTACGTCTGCATTGTTACAAAATCTTGAAGGTGTGCGCCTCGGCGCTCAGAGCCTCCACGGATCGCAGTAGCCCAGGTCGCCTTCCGCACCACAATTGCCGTAAGAAGCATTAAACAGCTTTATTAAAGACCAGGCGGTTTTCGACCATGCCTGCCTGCGCTAAACGCAATAAGCATGAAACCCGTTTAACGATGTTGACCGCTCAGCCCTCAGCAATGAGTCCCCACAACGCTGTAGAAGTGGACGGCTCCCTGTGGATGGTGCTAAATGGCGACAGCTCCAACACAGTGGTGGTGCATTCGTTGTCGGTGTCAATGGTGGCGCCGGCGGAGAGGGGCGGGCCGCATTCTTCGCAGCAGCAGCAACAACAGTCCAGAAAGGCTTTGGTGAACGGCTGGCACAAGCAGAAGAGCAACACCGGCGTCACCGCGGACTTACAGAAGAGCAGCATCTGGCTGACCAGGTGCAGGATGTCCAGGGTTCTCTTGGGAACGCTGGCCGCCATGTACATGCTGATGATGTTGCAGATGTTCTCCGGAATGATGCAGAAGCCGTAGAGGATGGCCAGCGCCACCACGGCGCAGTTCATCTGGCCCTCCAGCTGGATTTGCTTCTTGCTGCCGCGGACGCAGGTGCGCTCAGCATGGCGGATCTTGCGCGCGGTCACCAGCGAGCTGAAAATCGTGAACAGCGTCGGCAGGCAGAAGTAGCAGCCGAAGTACCACCAGAGGCGCGCGCCGTCGTAGGTGAGTCCAAGGACATACAGCGTGTCCGGGAGGTCAGTGGAGATGCGGACCACGCAGCGTTCGCACGGCGTTACGTCGGGCGGGTCGCCGTCTTCGGTGACCAGCTGTCGGATCAGCAGCTCAGGCAGCGCCAGCAGCAGAGCGCCCACCCAGATGACGAGCTTGGCCGTAGTGGGCCCAGTTCTCGATCATCTCATAGTACATTTGCACGTTGGCGGCGGCACGAGAGCGGTCGATGCACAGAGCGCACAGTGAAGGTAGTGACGCCGGCGAAGCCACCTGGGGAAGAGCAAAGAAGGGTCAGGGTTACACTTCTCAAACAAGACCTTTAGAAAGTTCTCTACGCTCAACTTTCTGAACAGGAAGCTAGAATAAAAAAATACGGAAATACATACGTTATGTTTTATTATGAGTAACTGTATTCCATTACAGTTACAATTTAAATAGGCGGTATTTAGAATCCAGTTACATTGTTGAAATCAATGGATTACATGAAGATACTTCAATTTCACGAGGTTATTCACTATCTAAATAAATTAACCCTTGTGTTGTCCTCGGGTCAAATTTGACCCGTTTTCAGTTTTTTCATCACATAAAATGGGCCGTCGAAATAAGCTGAAAATGTCATCATTAGAAATATCAAATAACTTTGGAAAAAACATCAAGAAAAAGACCCACAACGTTGAAAAAGTTTTTTTCATGGTTGACAGGAAGACAACACAAGGGTTAAGGCAACTCCATGCGTTTCCCAGAAACCTCAATATGAAAACGAAAAAATGATCACTGGAGATGGACAACAGAGCCAGGGCAGGGATGTGTTTCTATCTAAATTCAAACAGCATTTCACATTAAAGAAAGAACAGAGAGAACGAAATATAACTGAGCAGTGCA
Organism: Percina caprodes; assembly: GCA_013375575.1. Lineage (NCBI taxonomy): Eukaryota > Metazoa > Chordata > Actinopteri > Perciformes > Percidae > Percina > Percina caprodes. The sequence goes on from JABXJD010000001.1 coordinate 648,871, forward strand.
ACCTCAACCAACCTCCTTTCAGCATCCAAATGACTCCACCTCCAACCTGAAGCATCTTAAAGTTAAGTTCTTTTTTTTTAATTAGCCAAGCATAGTCGTCTGCTGTAGTTTTACCGGTCACCTTGCTATTTTATAGTTGTATCAGGTACCTGCTTAATTGACGTGTGACTTTGCATTCTCCTATGTGCTAAGTTACAGGCTCCAGAGCCCCGAGAGACCGACTAACCCCGTTTGACATGCTAGCTAATGTTAGCTAAAATTAGCTCATGGTAGCAAGACTGCGGTTAGATTTTTGTAGTAGGCTATGTAGTTCTGGACTACAAATACAAAAATCTAACACACCAGTATAGGCATGTTCAGTAAGCAGTATTTGATGGCTGCATTCCTACACTTTTAAATGTAATTCAATGTGGAAGTAATCCAAATATTCAGAATATGTTACTCAGATTGAGTATGAATACGTTACAAATTACATTTTTGGGCATTTATTCTGTAACTGAAGACATTTTGAAAGTATCCCTCCCAACACGGTTTGTGTTAACCAGACAACGAATTAAACCTATGAGTATCGGGGATATTGACAGAAAATAAAACCATGGGAGATATAGAAATGAAATATTTTGAGAAAATGGGCAAAACATGAGAATAAAGTCATTTGATGAGGTAAAGAAAGTCATGATAATGACAGTAAATACTAAATAGTAATCATGAGAAAATTCAAATCACCATGTCAAATGTTGTGATTATGTAAGGTCGATTTTATTGGATTGTTATTATTGAATTGTTTTGATTTTTAACTTTCCTCTGAGACATACTGCACAGCTTGAATCATTTTCTTCTTTGAATCATTGAATTGCTTTTTAATTACCTTGTAAAAAATTACAAATTTACTCCAAAAACATAACATCTTTCTCCTGTAAAATCATGACGTTATCTCCTGAAATTACTAATTTTCTCATTAAATTCCAATTTTTTTTCTCATAACTGCTTTTTAATTCAAATTGTTTCACTAATATTTCAAAATATCGGATCATTTCCTCCTTGTTAGTTGGTATTAGAGATAACAAAGGAGAACGCCATGAATGAATGATGAAGAAAACTGTTGTTTTCATCTTCATCATATGCTCTACAAACTGAACTGTGTCTGCAGCAGTGAGACAGGAATTTGTTGAGTATTCAACGTTGGCAGCATATGTCATTTTTACGTATTATTTTCAGATATTTCCTGGTTTTACACAAAATGTTGTTTGTTGATACGCCCAATGTCAATGACATGTCTGACTGATGGATTATTATCTCTCTGCAGCCACTTTCAAGTCTGCAGGTTGATTTTTGTAGAAATGAACTGAAACCACATCATGCACAGATCTGTGTGAAATTGGCGAGTAAAATATGATCATAGACACGCAGACTCTTCCTGCCTCACAATGTCACAAACCACATCTGTTGGGACTCAGCAGCTGTGAACACTTCACACTGTATGAAGGACAAGAGACAAGCAAACCAGTGTGTGTGTGTGTGTGTGTGTGTGTGTTGGACCATCACAGCAGTTTTCACATGTAATGTTTTTGTGTGATTACGCTCCATTAAATAGTATCTCGGATACATGAAACCTGCAACAGCAGTGTGTGGGATTGTGGGAAATGGTGTTCATTAAAGGCAGCTTAAAAAAAAATTTTTTTGGAAGACATTTTAAGAGCCTAAGAGCCTTTATTACAGAATGTGTGTGTGTGTGTGTGTGTGTGTGTGTGTGTGTGTGTGTGTGTGTGTGTGTGTGTGTGTGTGTGTGACCATCACAGCACTTTTCACATTTAATCTTCTTTGTGTTTTGTGTGATTACGCTCCATTAAGCAGTTAGAGGAGACCAGAGGACTGATCTCAGATCTGCAGCTCCGGCTCTCAACACTTTTTTCCACATCATTTCACTGTTTAGTGATAAAATATACTGTATGTATGGTTTTTATATTGAATTAAATTACCCTAAAATAAGAAAATATAACAAATAAAAAGACAAAATATAAAAATTACAGTTTGTGACATCAGTAAATATCACTAATGTCATTTACAGTATATTCCATCATATCATACGAAGGGCTGCAGCTGTTAATCAAGCCGACCTTTTCCTTCCAGACGCCACATTAAAACGCTAAAAAACACGTGTTAACCTGCTGCCAATGTTTACATCACAGCTGATTTACAACGTGTCACCTTCAGCTCAACATCCCCAACACAGAGGACACACACACACACTACATGGCCAAAAGTATGTGGACAGAAACTTCAAAATTCATAGACATGAATGTGCTGCTGTAACTGGCACTTGGTAACACTTTTGCTGACGCTTTTAATCGATGTTTTTAACTTTTTCTTAGGTTTTTTCAACACTTTTGACGCTTTTTTCCGATGTTTGTCACTTTTTTGACGTTTTCAACGACGTAACACTAAGTAGTGTTACTTTCACAGTTATTTTTGGAATGTATGCTCTATAAACCTCATTTATAGGAAATTATACCTACTGTTTAAATTAGAAAAGCAGAAATTAGGAATTATTGAGGCTAAAATTAAAGGAATGGATGTTGATGATAATCACAGACTGGAATATGTCAACTTTTACTCTCAATACTATTTCAAAAACACTTCAATTTGTTTTCAAATGCTATAAAATTGAATAAGACGCCCTAAAATTAATGAAAGTAGAGATTTGTACTTGCCAAAGAGCGTTGTGTGGAATCAATCATGTTATTTTGGGGAATTAAAAAGAACATTGATATAGGACAACATGAGGACAACATGAGGGTTAAACCCAAAGGCTTTGCCTAGGACCATCTTTATGGACCACAAAGGCACTGTGCGGAGATTCGGGGTCCTGTTCCTTCACTGGGGGATTTGTCCCTGTCTAATCCGAATCTGAGAGACTCTTTGTTAATCCTGATCTTCACTCTGATTGGACAGCATGGTGTTACATGTTCAGCAGGTGTCGTCTTGCTGACAATGATCAGATTAAAGAGCCTTCACATGTGGTGACATTAAACCAGATTTAAACCCTGATTGCAGTCTGGAGCCAAACTCCATTTAATGTGATCCTAATGTGACCTGTTCACATCAACATGGATTAACTATAGAACTGCACTGCAAAATATCATCTTTTATCCTCCTCTCAGTAACGTTACATCAGTTTGTTAGTTTTAAGTCAGGGAAACGTCAGACATCTAGTTCGGACGATCACTGCGGGGTTGAGGTATCGGCTTTTGAGCCAAATTGAAATTTTGAACACCAAACACTTCATTTCCTGCATTTGGCTGAATCTTTCTGCAACAAGTTAGTTATGGTGCAAGTGTTTTTTTTTATGTAAAGGAAATTATAATAGGTTTTGGGGTGTGTTGCACTGGACAGTTTTGATTATTGCCCCCGCCCCCCTCATAAGTTCCACCTATGGGTAATGGTGAGCAACTTTCTAGGATCCAAAACAACTTTCAGTGTTTTTTTTGTACATGCGACTGGAAACTACAGTGAAATCTATTGTTAAAACTATTTTAGGAAAGATTTTTATTTATTTTTTTAAATTTTTAGCATGTTGGTTTTATCATTTCATTTCTTTTACAGTTTATTCCCCCTTAATGTAAAAAAAAGTGAATGCAGGTATGTGACAGGATGTGAACTTTAGTTTCCCATAAAAGTGGGATGTGTTACATATTTACTTAAAAGGTTGGATATAAGTTTCTATATATGGTTTTATTTTAATCTGATTTAAATATTTGTATAAACTGTACATTTTGAAGGAGCTACAACTTACATTTCATTATGTAACCCTGTGTTGTTAAATGACAAATTAAGGAACATGAAAAATGAGGCTTGGGCAGTCTGAGTTACATCTTTAGTCTACATTTAGTTTGTCATTTCAGTACAAAATGTAATCTTTGTGTTACTTTTCTTCTATTGCTGCTCACCAAGGAGACACATAAGATAACCACTTGATCTGATCAATGCAGACTGACGAGTTATTTTGCACAGAATTGTGGATTTTGTCCTTCATCACCTACAAAGGACACAGGTTGGGAAGGGATTGCTCATTATTGGCCAGCGTGATTACACTGCTTTAATTCAGCTATATGAGCTCTGAAGCTGCACAATGTGAGTCTACTTATATTATTGGTGACTGGTTCAAATATGATATAAACTGTCTTCATTTGTGTTTAACAGCATGAGCTCCATGTTAATTGTTCTTCATCAACAAACTCTGAACAGAAAATGACAAGCAGCTGTCAAACCTATTCTCACAACTGACATCTCACACATGTACACATTGCCTGAGCACCCTGTGCCCTAAATCAGTCCTTCTCCCACTTGCCAAAAAGTGTGTGCAGCTCCTGACTTTCGTTTGAAAGGTTGTGTCGGCCTCAAAATGACTTGATTCATTGAATGAAAGTTACATTTGACAGATTATAGCCCACCCAGGACCTATTGAAATACCTCTAAAGGGCCAATACATCCAGTAACACAGTTCTCCAAGAAACACGTATACGCGCTTTTTGGCACACCTGTCGGTCCCAGCATCACATCTATAACCCTCCCCTCCACTCTCACCTCCAGGTAGGGGACGATCCTGCACGAGAACTCCCCCAGCAGCCAGTTCTTGGTGAGCTCGTGGAACACCACGAGAGGCAGGCAGAAGAAGATGATGACGAAGTCCCAGAGCGCGAGGTTGGCCAGCAGCGAGTTGGAGATGCTCCTCATGTAGTAGTTGTGACACACGATGCACATGACCGACACGTTCCCGATGATCCCCACGCTGAAGATGACGGCGGCGGCGATCATGACAGCGTACGCTCCGTACGACTCAAGGGTGACCGGGTAGAACGGGTTCTTCATCTGCTTCCGTCGGGTCCGCGGGTTCACCGGCGCAAACGGCGTGGTGTCGGGAAAGTCCGGCAGGGAGTACTCCTCCTCATAGTCACTGGTGTTGAGTCCAAAGGGGGTTCCGGGCTCGTGTTCCTGCGCCATCGCGGTTTCGTCCTGCATCGGCTCGCTCCGCTTCCTCCTGCCGAGTTTAGCGCTCCGTCGCTGCCGCCGGTTGTGTCCGGTTCTCCCGAGGCTACACATGCGTCCATGCGGGGTTTGTTTAAGCACTTCTCCCGGGCTGCATTGGCCACTCACTCGCGGCTCCCCGGCCTCGTTTACATCCATGCGTAAAGCTTCGTCTCCGGGTACCCGTCGGATGCGTCCAACTCCATTTTGCGCATGGCTTTTACGCACAACGCGCCGGGATATCGGTGTCCCTAGCAGGTCTGAGGATGACGGGTTTACGGTACCCAGCAATGAGGCCTGGGTATTCGCACCGAACGTCTCTCCATTGTCCTCCCCGGGGACTGTACTCCATCTCCGGCTCTGCGCATTCCTTTCAGCGGTGGTGGATTCATAATGAGGACTGAAAATCGTCTTTGTTTTCTGCCAGTCGAGCTGACTCGCGACGGCCTCGCTGCACAGCCACAAACACAGCAGCCTCGATAAGGGAAGCAGCATTGTGTGGTTCTGTCTAACCCGCAAGATCAAACTGATGTGTTTTCCGAAATGATTGATCCATCGCTGGTCTCTGGTAATCGGTCCAAAAACTTTAATCCGCCACACAAAAATAAAATAAATCAGTTTTTTTTCATCTTTCCGCGAAACCAGCTTTCACAAGGTATTTGGTCGTGTATAAGATGTGCACCTGTCGGGTTCGGGTGCGTCCCGGAGCAGCTCGAGTCTGGAGGCATCACCGAAGTGACCAGAGCGGAAAATATGTCCTAAAATTGGGCTGGAAAAAGTTAACTGACCGTTGAGATCCAACGCAGCTGGAGTAAGGGAAAGAGTGCTGAATCCCAGCCGGTGTAGGTCCACCTCCACCTCCGTCCCATGAAGTTTCTACGCTCGGAAGATGGTGAAATGCGCCCGGTGGAGACGCCGAGCTCCGTCTGAAAGAGAGAAGAGGACCCGAGAGTAGGAGGAGGAAGAAGGCTGCAGGAGGAGGGGGAGTCAACTGCACTGATCCGATAAATAACACTGTACACTGTACAAATAACACACTGAACTGTAATCTGAGTGGGATTATCACGAACATTACTGTTTACGTGTACATTTCCTGATGTAAAAAGCTTTACTTAATAAAAAAAAACAAAAACCATGTAAGCCATTTTAATGAAGTAACACTGACACAAGATCTCAAGCAGAAAATGAACAGGAACAACTGAAACAAATACTAGTAACAAAAAAAAGAGCAGATTTGTAGTCCATGCATAACCCTAGTTACCAAATAATAACATAAGTAATACAGAGTTATACAACTAATACGAACATTTTGATAATTAAGGAAAACACGTTAATTACAGTTAGATATATTATTACTGGATTCAGAGTTACTCGTAGAACTAATTTAATTAGTTGTAGAACTAATTTAAAATAACACAAACATAGGCTACACATTTATAAATGATCATGGAAATGAGGGTGTACTTTTGATGTTTGTACAGTATTGCACGTTTATTATTTAATTAGGCCTACTAAAAGTTGAATAAAAAAGCTGAAATGTCCCAACACGCCTCTGCAGAGTACAGTAAATAAAGGCTCAAAGAGAGGCTCATTGAATGTCAGAGCAAATACTTACAGCTCTTGTCTGCCATCTAGCTCAATGTCTGGGTATTACCCTGCCATTCTCCTGCTGCACTCACCTGTAACATTTACAATTAAAAGAATATTAAAGGGCTTGTTTACACTTAGTGTTTGACTCTCGTAAGGCCGCTGGTCTTGTTATTTTATGTTTGTTTTTTACTTAAAGACCTCATATGCTCATTTTCATGCTCATAATTGTATTAAGAGGTTGTACCAGAATAGGTTTACATGGTTTCATTTTCAAAAAACACCTTATTTGTTGTACTGCACATTGCTGCAGCTCCTCTTTTCACCCTGTGTGTTGAGCTCTCTGTTTTAGCTCCACAGTGAGGCGTCTCATTTCTGTTACATCTCTGTTGGGAGTCGCACATGCGCAGTACCTAGGTAAGGACTACTAGCCAGTCAGAAGCAGAGTAAGGCGGGCCCTGACAAGCAAGATAGTGTTCTCCAAAACAATGCCGCTTCAGCCTGTAACCATGGCTACGGCTCAGCAGTAGGCTACATGTTCGAATCCGAGTCTGAAACCAAAACACGGGCAGAACAACCCGAACCAGCTTCGCAACCTAGACCTAGACGTTTCAGAGTGGTATGTTATTAAAATGTTAACAAATTAGTCTTTCAAACGTAATGTTTTAATTCTGCACTGCCTCCTGAACACAACTATCTCTCTTTGGGCCTCCGCTCTAACTAGCTTGTTTGAGGGGGGCCACGCTAGCAGCTAGGTGAGCGTCATAACGTGTGTTACAAGGTGACGCACATGTCTCACTGAAGTAAAGGCTGGACTTCAATATAGTTTTCTGAAAATTAAACCACATAAACCTATTCTGGTACAACCTCTAAATACAATTATGAACATGAAAATGCATAATATGAGCACTTTAAGCTGAATAAAGTATTTAAAAAGCACATACTCTAATGTAACACTAATTAGTGCTGTGTGATGTGTAAGTTTGAGTACTTTTACTTAAGTAAAGGATCTAAATACTTCCTCTACCTCTCCCTCTTGGCAACGGGCCACTGAGAGGTGGAGCAACACTGAAAGAAGAGTGTTGCAATGTCACATTTTCTGAATTGAAAGTGAAAGTTTGTCTGAGCAACAGCACAGCTGCAGTCGAGACAAGTCTCTCCGTTTCTCTCTCAAGAAACATTCTACTGAACAGCAGAATCTCTGCCAAACACTGGTGAGTACACTGCCGTACAGAGACAAAATACACTCACTAAATAGTCTGTCAAAGTTTGACTGTTGTACATCTGTCTGACCATATAAAGAACAGTATACCATATAACTGTCACTGTAGATAAAAACATGCGACTTCAGCCAGAAATACAAAACAGAGGTAAAAACCAAACAACAGTGACTTAACTCTGGCTAGTTAAGGAGGCAGTCACAGCTAGCATTAAGATAATGTACAGGCCTGTTTCCTGTATGAACTCCAAACCTCAGTTCAACTCCTAACTGAGGTCCATTGATGGCCGTGGGGGTTGTGAAGATGATATCATGATATTTAAAAATCAGAAGTGACTGTCAATTTAAGTATCAACAATGAAATTAAAGAGCCCTTATTATGCTTTTTGGGATTTTCCTGTCTTTTAGTGTGTTATGTAGTTTTTGTGTACGTAATAGATGTATAGAGTATAAAAACAAAATGGAGCTCTTTTCTCCCACAGAGCTTTTTCTCAACTGCCTCAAACGCAGTGTTGCCAGATCTTGTGAGACAAATAAGCAACCAGGCCTGTGACAACAAGCCCAAAACAAGCAACTGGAGATCCTGGAAAATAAAAATAAATAAACTGTGTGCACGGTTTTACAATCCGTGGGGACGGATTGTCAATTTCCATCCATGTGGACAGATTGGTAAACTGTCCACATGTTAAGAGTTTTATTTTCTCTCTCTCTTTATATGTGAACGAATGTAAACCTACTGTAGTAGACCCCAAGAGTACAAATGTGATGTAGAGCAGATAATGTGAAGATGGAAACTGCTTATAATTAATAATAACTAAATACCAAAATTATTTACTTGTATTGCAAATTGTAATTTAAAGTAGCAGTATTAGTGGATATGTGCTTAGTGTTTTTTTCTTACTTCATAAAAAGCGCTTTACAAACTCAATTTATAATTATTAATAATGTGCAAATTGCTTGTGGGAAACTCTGTTCATATCTGTAAAACAACACTAGCTAACACTCCACCCTGCAGACCAGTCAGACATATACATTAATATCTAATAATAATTTGGTTATCCTACATATTCTTATACTATGCAGAGCTAGAAGTTTGATAGTCTGAAAAACAAATAATCAAAAGGATATGGAATCAAAGTTAAGTTTTTCTCACTTTTTGTCCTCAGAGTGTTGATATGTCTGCTGCCAGCTGTCTGCTGACTGAAGATCAGTTCCTGTGCTCCATCTGTCTGGATGTGTTCACTGATCCAGTCAGCACACCATGTGGACACAACTTCTGTAAAACCTGCATCACTGATCACTGGGACAGAAATTTCCCATTTCAGTGTCCCAACTGTAATAAGTTTTTCAAAGCAAGACCTGAGCTGCAGGTGAATACCTTCATCTCTGAGATGGCTGCTCAGTTCAGACAGTCAGCTCAACAGAAAGCCAGCAGCAGCAGCTCAGTGTCCAAACCAGGAGAAGTTCCCTGTAACGTCTGCACTGGAACCAAACTGAAGGCCCTGAAGTCCTGCCTGGTGTGTCTGGACTCCTACTGTGAGACTCACCTGGAGCCTCATCTGACAAGGTCAGGCCTGAAAAGACATCAGCTGATCGACCCTGTGGAGAACCTGGAAGGCAGGATGTGTACGAAGCACGATAAACTGCTGGAGCTGTTCTGTAAGACCGACCAGATGTGTGTCTGCATGCTCTGCACCATTTTAGACCACAAGCCACATGATGTTGTTCCTCTTAAAGAAGAATATGAAGGAAAGAAGGCCGAGCTGGGGAAGACAGAGGCTGAAATTCAGCAGATGATCCAGAAGAGACGACTCAAGATTCAGGAGATCAAACACTCAGTGGAGCTCAGTGAGGAAGATGCAGACAGAGAGATAGCAGAAGGTGTTCAGGTCTTCAGGGCTCTGAAGGAGTCTGTTGCGAGAAGCCAGGCCGAGCTCATCAACACAATCAAAGAGAAGCAGAGAAAGTCAAAGAAACAGGCTGAAGGCTTCATCAAAGAGCTGGAACAGGAAATCTCTGCGCTGAAGAAGAGACGCACTGAGGTGGAGCAGCTCTCACAGTCTGAAGACCACCTCCACCTCCTCCAGAGCTTCACGTCCCTGAACGCAGCTCCACCCACCAAGGACTGGACAGAAGTCAGCGTCAGTCCACCTTCATATGAGGGGACTGCAGTGAGAGCTGTGAATCAGCTGGGGGAGACATTCAGCAAACAGATGAAGAAGCTGCTCGCAGATGTCGAGCTGAAGAGGGTCCAGCAGTCTGCAGTGGATGTGACTCTCGATCCTGATACAGCAAATCCCTGGCTCATCCTCTCTGATGACGTTAAACAAGTTAAACATTGTAAAGTAAAGAAGAATCTCCCAGACAATCCAGAGAGATTTGATACTTGTGTTAATGTTTTAGCAAAGCAGGGGTTCTCTTCTGGACGGTTTTACTACGAGGTTCAGGTTAAAGGGAAGACCAAGTGGGATTTAGGAGTGGCCAGAGAGTCGATCAACAGGAAGGGAAAAATCACAGCAACTCCTCAGCATGGTTTATGGATGATATGGTTAAGGAATGAAAATGATTATGAAGCTCGTGAAGACCCTCCAGTCCCTCTCTGTCTGAAGTCTCAGCCTGAGAAGGTGGGGGTGTTTGTGGATTATGAGGAGGGTCTGGTCTCCTTTTATGACGTTGATGCTGCAGCTCTCATCTACTCTTTTACTGGCTGCTCCTTCACTGAGAAACTTTACCCATTCTTCAGTCCTTGTAACACTGGTGGTAAAAACTCTGCCCCTCTGATCATCTCTCCTGTCAATAGCAGTGAGTAGAACCATGCTTTCACACTTTCATTTAATGTAATCAATATGTATTGCGTAAGATCAAATACTAAAATCGTTTTTTATTCCTTTTTTTGAATTTTTACCTCCTATGTGTCAGGTTGCTACTTACTACTAAAATGGACAGATTTGACAACACTGATTGATATCATGTAATGAATTCTGGGTTATTCTAAAGACTGCATTACCTGCATACAAAACGGTTGAATCCTCAAAAACAATGTACTCAGAAATAAGAAGCATTCATTTAAAACCATTATTGTCTGATCCTTGTCAGTGTTTCACACTGGCACAAATTACTGGGGAAAGTCATGCACTACTTATTTGTCAATGCAAGCTTTTCAAAATAAGGTGTTTTAAGGGTTTTATTTTTTTAAGATTTCAAATTTTTAAAAAATCTCCGTCTGGTATGTTTTCATGGCTAAATTACGCAATAACTCTAGATTCACACTGGAACTAATTAAATTATGTTAACGTTGAGTATTAACATTTAAAAACATTTAGCTGCGGTGGTTTTAAACACCGAGAATAAAAGGTTTCACCTCAACTGTCTGTTGTTTTATTATTTTAAATCTCGTATCGTCCACCTCTCTGCAGACTGTGATGCTGAACAAAGTGAACACATCTTCAATATAATAACAATTAAGTTTCCACTGGATTTGTCCTAAAAAAAACTTCAAAAATGTATTCTGTACCTCAAACCTGTACCTTTATAATACTTCATACGTCACTGCATGTTTTAAACAGCTGTAGTACTAAGTATGCCGAGATGATCTGTAGATGAGGATTTGTTGTTTGTATATACTGCGGGTGTGAACGTGTGTGTGAATGTATGTATGTATGTATGTATGTATGTATGTATGTATATATATATATATATATATATATATATATATATATATATATATATATGCTTGTATTTATTTATTTCTCCGATGATGAATTTCTCCGATTTGTATATGCAACCGGAAGACGTTTGCTAAATAAGTTTGTGGTGTCTTGTAATCCCATGTGGGATGGGCCAAATGTTTGGCATGACAGAAATAAAATGAAACTTAAGTTATTTTAAATTAAGATTTTACAAACAAAACATGATCAGTTCATTAAATATTATCTGTAGATTTGACTTAAACTACCAACAAGTACTTTTCAGATCTCTGCAGGGTAAATCCAGACAGTTAGCTAGACTATCTGTCCAATCTGAGTATGTTAAACTTTTATTTAACATACACGTTTTCACCAAAACAAGTTAAAAATTATTACCAAAAGACGACAAAGAGTCACTGGATTCAGTCCAACTTTGTTTACTTGCACAAGGAGCCAATATGCTGCAGTGGGTACAGAAGATTGGCTGAAGAGCGAACTCCGCAGTCGTCACTTCATACATTGAAATCCCCCCTGCTTTCTCCATGGTTACCATGTCCCAAACAGCTGCACTATCTCAAAGCTCATTAGAAACTCTACCTGAAATGTGAAGGGAGTGAGACTTCAAGAATCTGGAGGGAGGGAGGAAGTCTACCCATGTTCTTTGATGATAAATGTGAATAATGTGCCCTTAGGTGCTTAAGACAAGGATGGCTATTATAAGTGATACAAAGAAAGACATATTCAGTTTTAACAGTTAGATTTTTCTAACAAGTTCCTTACCGAGACGATTTTCCAGCGCCACTGGGGCTCCGTGCGGAGCATATTGTCGCCCATGACGACTGGCAAAGCGAGACTAGCTTCACTGTGACCAACAAGGTAAATAATGTACTTTTTACTCCACTACATTTGTCAGAAAGATTTAGTTACTTTACAGATTAATTTTTCATCCCCTTCCTGTTCAGTGAAAACCATGTATCTCCAGAATGTTTGTGATGAACTAAAGGATTTGAACTTTATTTACTTTGAAATGTATTATTCACCTCACTCTGGTTTGGGACTGCCGGCATTCCTCACCTCCAAGGACGTCCGTGTCCATCATCTCTCTTCTGAAAATCAGGGGGAAACCGGTAGAGAAACTTCCAGAGGACTGATGAAGACAAAGCTCTACCCAAGGTTTGCCACAGTGTCTACTTCCTCTCTGGACAACAACCAGCAGTAGGATTCCTCCTGTGAAGGATGTCTATAAAATCATAAGAATATACAAATAAGTACATTAAGAATAGACATACAAAAATTGAATATATCCTTGGTTTTTTATACTTACCATGTGTGTTAGCCCGGTGCTCTATCTATACATTTAAGGATCAGAAGTCTTTTAAAAAGCGCGTCATGTTGTCAGTTGGCCAGCAGGTGGAGCAGTGACACAACAGATCACAACAGAAAAGTGCTCTGAGTGAAGCGCTTGTAATAAAAAGTAAGTACTTTGACACTCACATGCCAGTCAGAAAGTGTTTTACATCATTGCTTCAACATTTTATGTTCATTTATTTGATATTGATTTGATTGATTTACACAATAAATACAATTAAAAACCACAAAATGATGTGAAATACAAAATAACCATAACAAAAACAGGTAGAACAATTGTTTTCTTCTGCAGGACTCCTGAACACTGCAGTTCACCGATGGCCGTTGACCTGTAGGGGGTCAGGCGGGGTTGGCGTTAGACTGTGTGGAGAAGGATTTGGTGACGGTGCTGTGGCAGATCTGGTAGCAGGTTTGGATCTGTCCCTCGTCATCCTCTGCTCGGTACGCCGTCAGACACAAATCCATCCACGGATGCTCGCCTGGCGTAAACACAACAACACATCTGAGACAAACTAACTGTGACAGAGAAACCGTGAATAAAACTGATGAAGATGAACATGGTTAACAAGCATTTGACTTTTTCTACTGCTTCCAAAAAGACACAGAAAACTCAAACTGGTGAATGTGTTAATCATGCATGTTGTTGTGTTTTGGAGCTGCAGCTGGATTAAAGAGTTTCACATTTCAAACTCTTAAATCCAGCTGTTTGTGGGTCTGACAGATGTACCGGTGCTGCCCTCGGCTGGACAAAGGGCTTCCATTGTTTGGTGAATGCTGTTCTGAGCCTCCTGATTGGCTGCGACGTCCTCTGCGAACACGCCAAAGAACGCCTCCTGATTAGAAACACAAACAATCGTCATCTCTCGCCTCGTTACAATCCCTTTCAAGCGGTTTCATCAATTGATGTATTTTTACTTTAAGATGTTTGATTGTTTTCAGAACCTTCCCCACAACGGGAACATTTTAATTCCCTGTGCTGAAAAGTTCTGATGGATTTCATTCATCAAAACATTTTCTTCACTGCGTTTGAACGCTGTCAGTGCGAACATATCTACACATTTAAAAGGTTTGAGCCAGAGAAAACAACTGTACATGAGGATCGATTCTCATTTCTAGATTTTAACAATAATTATGTGAGATTGCCACAACACAATGTGAAAATTGTTACCTGGATAAAGTGCTTTATAAGTGACTGCACGTGTTGTCGAATTGGTAAAATAATTATCTTTATATGCATGTGTTTTGTCAATTTGAACGTGTTTTTTAAGATGCAGTGAGTGCTGAGCTTTCAGGGCCAGCGAGGGACTGTTTCATTTTAAAACACTGACAGTGTTGGTGTTAGAGGCCGACAATTACTTTTTTTTTTTAATTTTCCATTATTCCGCCAATATATAATAATAATAATAATAATAATAATAATAATAATAAAAACGAGTTCAGAACCTTAAAAGGCTTGTTTTGTGCACTTATTTATTTACTGTTCCACAGGATAAAGAATAACCATAAATCCTCAAAAAAAAATCGAGGATGTCAAAGTATGTACTGTGTGGTATTTTTGCTTCAAAAGTTACTTAAACAATTAACTTATTATAAGGCAAAAGTTGTCAATTAATGTTCAGATGATCGATTAATTAATTTACTAATCTTTTCAAGTCTAAATCCCAATTTCAAACATTAAGTCCATTAAAAACGCCTTGCCTTGTATCAACACTGCAGTAAGTCTCACACTCACCTGGTGTATTGTGAAACTTTCTTTAAATTTAGATAACTTTATTAACCCTCAGAGAGGAAACCCATGCACAGTGACAAATAAAATGACAAATCATACATCACAGCAGACAACCTATATAAAACATACTGCAACTATAGTAATAAAACAAACTTTATAATACTTAATACTGTATATCATTTTGGTAACGGTTCAGACAGATAGTAATAAACTCAGATCTAATCTCCTCTGATCCTCCAGAGTCAGCAGAATTTGAAATGTGCACTGAGACTCACGGCGTCTCTCCACAGGAACACGTCCAGCGTGTCGGTGGCGTCCTGCAGCTGGAGCTTCATCAGCAGGACGAACTGCAGCAGCTGAACGCCCAGAGCTGCAGACCAGAAGAGACGAGCGAGATTAAAACACTGATTTATTCTTTCACAGGAAAAAAGACCTGCGGCTAGAGCAGACCTGAGGTCAGCCAGGAGTCGATCAGGAGCTTTTACAAGCCTGCTGAATCAGGAGGAAGGACACGGAGACTGACATGATACTTTGTCTAAAGGTGTGAGCGGTGTAGTTGTTTTAAAACCAGGAAGACATTTGCCTGAAGATGGTCTAGTACAGAAACTTTTCCCACTATTGAACTATATATTTCTTTGCAAGTTAGACACTATGCGGGAGTTTCTTTGCAACTTTTGACCTGCATGTCCCCCTCCGACACACCTGTCTCACGGTGTAGATGTGCAAAGTATTTTTCTGTACTAAAATCGGGAAGCCAACACACAAGACATCAAAGGACGAGCACACCAACTTTTCTTCTGTTGGAGTAAGATTATTGTCTAAAGGGGCTGCAGTTGTGGCCGGTTTTAAAATGAAGGAGTATTTAAAGATGTTCGTGTTCTGATTGACACAGCCCTCAACGACACCTGCCGCATTATCACAAGATGCATAAGACCACGCCAGTCCTGTGCCTCTATGCCAGTCCCTAGCTGGCATTGCCCCCACATCAGACGATCCATCGTCGCCCGAGACGAGCGGAGAGCACAGGCGTTTGACACCAGGCACCCCCTGCACGGACACACAGCAACTCCACCCCGACTTAAATCCAGAGCCAGTGTCCTGCAGAGAGTCCCACCTCTCCAGACAACCAAAGAAATAGCAAGGACCAACATCTGGAAAGATGAATAGAACCAGCTTAACACACGAGCCCAGGACTGAATGGAGAGAGGAATCACCCCGAGTGAATGTCTCGCCAGCGGGCTCGACCGCCCATTGCTAACCTGGAAGACCTTCAACAGACTACAAGTGGAACAGGGGAGGTGCAAAGCATGGAACCATCAGACCAAAGACACATGCAGCTGTGGAGCAGTACAGACAATGTCCCACCTACTCGAGTGTGAAAACGCCCCCATGTTCAGCCCCCAGGACCTGGCTGAACCGACCCCATCAGCTGTTTCTGTGCCAGATATTGGCAGAACGACATCTGAAATTGCAACGGACTCGAAGAAGATGTAACTTATTTAATCATTTCTCAGAGCCTAATGTCACATCTTCATGACCAAAACCCAAAGATGTCATATATACAGGAATTATTTAAAGTTGAATGAGGGGTGGAACATATTGTTTGTAACTCTTTATAGATATTGTATTTCCTTTTGTTGTGTTGCAAAGCACTTACTGTGTTTTTAGATTTTATTTTATTGTTATTTTTTGTTTGAAATAAAAAGAAAGAAAGAAATTGACTTTAATCAACAAGGCTGATTCATTCTGTGTTGATCAAAATCAGGTCTAGCTTATGCTTTCTATTATTTAAGCTGCATTATTTACTTTTTTGGCCACTTAACCGAAGCAGCTAGAAACACAACAGCGACATTTTGAGTGTGAGCTGTTTCCTGTGTGTTTTCTCCACCTCCAGTGTTTCCTGCGACAGTTAAGAGACACAAACCAAACTCTCCTCTCACCTTCTGCTACGATCTTCTCATCGATCGTTTCGACTCCTTCAGCACAAGGCTCCCTCACTGCAGCCTTGGAGCAATGCTTACACCTGCAACGCACACAGGAAACCAGAAAGAGAGTATATTAGAGAGAGACTGACATTAAAATGTGTCGTTTTTGTAGCAACTAACTGATTTTGATGACGCAGAAACCAAGTTTGCCTTCCAGGATTCTCACCCGTAGTACGTCTTCCTGCCTCTGAACAGGAAAGGTGCCGACAGGTCGAGCAGAGCGAGGTGACCTGCCGATGACATCACAGGCACGATGTTCTGGTAGCCGGCGGCGAGCCGACACGTTTCCTCCAGAGTCGAACCTGCAAGACACCAGAAGCTCAGAGGTCAAGTCCCGCATTGCCAGACCTTCCTCCACAGCGCTGGGGAGGAGGGTTGGAAGAAAAACGTGTGATGGTTTATCGGCATTTCTTTAAACCAATTACAATGTAAATGTGCTAAGCACCGGACGGAGCCACGGCGCCGCTGCCAAATAGGCTCGGGAAGCAACTCATTTTGGTGGAACATGCAAGTTGTTTTAGAATGCCAACACTGATAGAGAGAATATTTAAGCATGTAGGTTTTCCGATTCCTATGAAAAAACAGAGCATATAATTTACATTCTGATGAAAAATCTGATTGACCTGGTTTGAATGTTATTTTTTCATGAAAGCTAAGAATGGTAATGTTGCTGCGAAATCTTTAAGAATTATGTAAAACCAATAAACAAAATTGGGTTTTAGTAAATATATAGGCCTACAAGCTCAGCTAAAATGACAAAAGAAAGCGGAAGGTGACGGACATTCGGCGGATTTTCCGACAAAACGTAGTCGATGTAGACTACCGGAGGATTCTAGGATTAACACTTGACTTGGTGTTTTTGGTTTTTGATGGCAGCAGGAATAAACCTTTCATTCTCCTGGATGACGAAAGATGTTTTCCCTTCAAATGTGTTCAAAGTTTGAAGTTTTTACATTTGCTAATTCAAAAAAAAAAAAAAAAACTAAAAACGAGGAGAATGAAAACTGTTGGTTAAGTTCGTTACCCATGAGGAAGATGAGGTCTTTGCTTTTGCTCTCTGACATGAGCTGGGTGGACATGTGAACAGTCAGTGTTCGTTTGGTGGATCCTGAGGACTCTCCAGGGACATCGACCCACCCAGAGAGCGCCCACGGCGGGGGACTGCAGGGTCCAGAGTCCTTGGACGCCTCAGAGAAGAGACCTGACACAAGTTCATCATCTGGGACCTCCTGCCTGAGATCACACGGAGATCAGATATGTCATTTTATTACATTTAACAAATCTACAGTTTGATGAATTAGTTTGTAAATATAATTTTTTGATTATCCATCAAGCTCCATTTACTTTCAAAACAAAAAAAGTGTTTATAAGAGCATTAACATTACCTTTGTCTACATCTGTATACCTGGGTAGGAACTGAAAACCAACTTTAAACCCCAAAACAACAAAGGACACCAATAAAACTCAGCACATTCCGTGGTTGGGTTAGCTCAGTTGGTAGAGCGGGCGCACATATATAGAGGTTTACTTCTTGACGCAGTGGCCGCAGGTTTGATTCAGACCTGCGGCCCTTTGCTGCATGTCATCCCCCTCCCCACTCTGTCTCCCCTTTCATGTCTTCAGCTGTCCTGTGGAAATAAAGGCCTAAAATGTCCGAAAAAATAACAACTCAGCACATTCCTAATGTAACCCTTCAGTAAAAAATGTTATTCATATATGTCTGTGCATATGACAAAAACAGTGTGTGTGTGTGTGTGTGTGTGTGTGTGTGTGTGAGAGCCCACATTGATTTACACTTGCTGCAGTAGAGTTTCAGAGCCTGGTGGAGTTTGCGGGGCTCGTAGGATCTCAGCTGGACTCTGACGTGGTGAACTCGACCCGGATCCGACCGCTTCACCTCGGACAGCGTCACCACTTGCGTGTCGTGACCACAGCGTCTCTCTTGACACACAGTTACAGATTTACAGACACAAGCAAAGTTAGTCTCGCATTGCCAGACTTCTTTAAACCAATCACAATCGTCTTGGGCATCACAAAGTGTCAAACGCTGCAAAATCGCCTCGGGAAGGAACTTGTTTTGGTTGAAAATGTGTGCGTTCAAAAGTTGTTTTAGTCGTGCAACATAAAACTCAGATTGGACAGATAGTCTAGCTAGCTGTCTGGATTTACCCTGCAGAGATCTGAGGACCAGTTGCAGGTGACGGACATCCGGCCGACTTTCTGCGGCACCGGAACAAACCCAGAAATGAAATTTTGTCGATATACAGACTACAAGCAAAATGACTTTCATCAACTTTAAAAGAGGAAACATTAAAATGTTACTAAGGGTTAGTTAGGGAAACAAGTGTTGAGCTATCCAGCCTGAAGTCACAGCACTTTGTAGACTTCCAAAACAAAGTTTAAGAAGAATATCATTAAAACATAATTTCAGAAATAATTGCAGGCATGCTTGCATAAAGGATCATCACTGTTTTGTAGATGTAGGAATGTCTTGGCACCGATTTAGAGGCCAACAATTAGATTCTAAACCGATCATTGATGCAACAATTTTTTCATGTAAATTTCCATGCGTTTGTTAGATTTTGACATTTACAGTATTTGTCTCACAAGTTTTAATGAAATGTTTTGTCTGAGGTTTTTATTGTGTAGTCATTCCACGCTTAAGCCTTAAAGATGCTGAGTCACCTTCTCTCTCAGTGATCCTCCATGTCAGAGGCTGAGTCATGTTAACGGTGGAGAATCGGCTTCTTAGACCATGAAACATGAGGTGGTCACATGTAATGTGGTAATGTAGATCAACAGCCTTTATGTGTTTTGGCTTATTATGTTATGCATGTCTTATTAAATCATGTGTATATACACAAAATAGAAATATTTTTTCCTGCACTCAGTCACTCTGTTTTCTGATCTGTACTTGTTTGGAGACTTAAAAATGTGTTGATTTAAACATGCAGCGCATGTCGCAAAATATATATATATATATTTTTAATAATGGATTACTAATTTAATCAGAATTGAGCATCAAATCGTTCTAGAGAGAATCGCGATGCTTCTAAGAATCCATTTTTCCCCCACCCCTACTGTTTTGCTCATGTCAAATTTCACAAATTATTCTTTACCAAGACTTAAACATCTAAGAGGCTGTTCAATGACAAATGACACATAAGACCGGTGATGATATCACAGGGATTCTGCAAAAGCTTTTTAAACACAGCACTGAATGCATTTTAATACATCCAAGTATGATGAAAACACTTGAGTTTCATGCTGAGTTTTCATGCTTTATGTTGAGTTTCATACCTGTGCTGCACTCCACTGCTTCAGCTTCTAAAAACAGAAACAGAGAAACCAGATATAAGAACACACAAATCAAGAAGCGATAAGGTCACACAGGCCTTTAAACAAACTGTACTCTGCAGAGCTGTGTGGAAAAGAAAATCACCTGATCTGAAAAGCATTTAATTTGAAGGCTTTAATCCTAAAGCAGAGCAGCGGTTTCCAAAGCACTATCTCAAGATTAAAATCTGATAAAAGATTGTATTTTGGGTTTTGTTTCCATTAAAATACAACTAAGGATATGCAGTACCATAGAACTGCAAAGATTAGATTAGTTTTCAAGTATTAATTAATTAATTCATCAGTTTGAGCCAAACTTTATGAAAAAAATCATCCATCCATCCATCCAGCCATCCAGCCATCCATCCATCCATCCAGCCGTCCATCCATCCATCCATCCATCCAGCCATCCATCCATCCAGCCATCCATCCATCCAGCCATCCATCCATCCAGCCATCCAGCCATCCATCCATCCAGCCATCCATCCAGCCGTCCATCCATCCAGCCGTCCATCTATCCATCCATCCAGCCATCCATCCATCCAGCCATCCATCCATCCAGCCATCCATCCATCCAGCCATCCATCCAGCCATCCATCCAGCCATCCATCCATCCATCCATCCAGCCATCCATCCAGCCATCCATCCAGCCATCCATCCAGCCATCCAGCCATCCAGCCATCCAGCCATCCAGCCATCCATCCATCCATCCAGCCATCCATAACTGTGGACATTTAAGGATGTCGTCTCGGGCTTTGGGAAACACTAATCCACATGTTTCACATGAGACCAAACAGCTAAATCGATAAATCGAGAAAATAATTGACAGACGAGTCAACAATAAAAATAATTGTTAGATGCAGCCCTACAGTAACTATTCCCAGCAAATAAAAGAAAACAATATGCAAGTACTGAGCAAACAAGAAGCTTCCAAAGAAATAAATGAGGTAAATTTGAATTAAAGCGCTCATATTATGATCATTTGCAGGTTCAACATTGCATTTAAAGGTCATACCGGAATAGATTTATATGGTTAAATTTTCAAAAAACACCATTTTTTTGTTGTACAGCACATTGCTGCAGCTCCTCTTTTCACCCTGTGTGTTGAGCTCTCTGTTTTAGCTACAGAGTGAGGCATCACACTTCTGTTCAATCTTTGTTGGGAGTCACATATGCTCAGTACCTAGGTAAGGACTACTAGCCAGTCAGAAGCAGAGTATGAGGGCGTGACCTGACAGTACCTAGGTAAGGACTACTAGCCAGTCAGAAGCAGAGTATGAGGGCGTGACCTGACAGTACCTAGGTAAGGACTACTAGCCAGTCAGAAGCAGAGTATGAGGGCCCTGACAGTACCTAGGTAAGGACTACTAGCCAGTCAGAAGCAGAGTATGAGGGCGTGACCTGACAGTACCTAGGTAAGGACTACTAGCCAGTCAGAAGCAGAGTATGAGGCGTGACCTGACAGTACCTAGGTAAGGACTACTAGCCAGTCAGAAGCAGAGTATGAGGGCCCTGACAGTACCTAGGTAAGGACTACTAGCCAGACAGAAGCAGAGTATGAGGCGTGCCCTGACAGTACCTAGGTAAGGACTACTAGCCAGACAGAAGCAGAGTATGAGGGCCCTGACAGTACCTAGGTAAGGACTACTAGCCAGACAGAAGCAGAGTATGAGGGCCCTGACAGTACCTAGGTAAGGACTACTATATATACTACTACTACTATATTACAGACAACTATCACTGTATTACTTTGATACTGCAGAGAAAATATAATAACGTCAATAGAGTTCTGCAGCCTCTTTGTTCCTCTGATTTCTGAGGACTTTTATAGACTTTAAGAATTTAAGAGACCTTGTTTTTTTACATCTTTGGAATATTCTGTATGTTTTAAATAGAATGAATGGTGCACATCAGGTCAGGCTTCATGTCATGAACTCAATGTCTTGTTTTCCTTCTTCGCTTGCTGACTTTTAAAAGCCCTGGTTTGGATAAAAAAAATGGAATTACTTAAGTCTGTACAAAGCCAAATTGTTGGGCTATGTTGCTAAAGAAATGCCATTTCAAAGAAGAATGTCAGTACTCTTCTTGCAAAGAAACTGCGGCCCAAATATTTTGTCCACTCAAGAGTTCTACAAAAAGCATCAGGCCTGCAGGTCTGACCACTGACACATTGCTGCAGCTTTAAAAGAACTCTTCAGGTTTAAAAAAAATAAATAAATAGATAAATAAATAGATAAATAAATAAAGCTGTCTGTGCGGAAACCTTCAGGTCACAGTCAAAGTTGGGACTTTTTTATTTTCTCCCCAGTGAAGCGTGGGCTTTTAGCAGCCCTGCTAATGGAAGCAGCTCCCCGCAGCTTCAATCTCTCCATCCGTCCGTTCTTTCTCTTAGAGAAGAAATGAGTCTGTCTGAGCAGTCGGGATGTTCATATCCCCGCTGCTGGCAAACACGTTCATTTAATCAAAGACCGGCCGGCGGCTACCACTCACATCATTCTTCTCTTCATTGGATTTTAGTCACGCAATGAAAATATTTAGATTTTCTTTTTCAGTCATTTGTCAGCAGACGCTACAATGGAGGTTTACTGGGAAAACAAGACTAATAGAGTATTTGCGAGGGAGATGTTTCAGTTTCTCTTCAGATGTCCGCCTCACACTGGTCTGACTGAAGAGATACGCTACTAAATTTAATCAATTCAGCTGTTTACACCGACCACGTAACGATGCACGCTTCCTTCATTTCGAGGCGGGGGATATGTGTTCATGTGTGTTTATTAGAGGTAGACTATGAAAGACAACCCACTCCCCAAAAGATGTATAAACAGCCGTTTAGCGGCTCAAAACATAAGTTTTGTTGACCATGAATTTCAAGAATAAATGTAAAACCTGTTATTAAACCAGCTCAAGTTTAAAAAAAAGTGACAAATAAATCTGTATAAGCAACAAAAACATGGGAAAAGCAGCAAAAAAAAATGTTCATTTTCAATTTTGACCAGGGAGGACAAGTTCATGGTTAATGGGAAGATAACACAAGGGTTAAAAGAATAAGACCTTGTTAAAACTTGAAGTTCCAAAGTGTAAATACAACTACTTCCTGTTGTGTTATTTAACCACCCAGTTAAGCAAAAGTCTTGTTTTCCTTGCATGGTTTGAGCCCCTGAACAGTTATTTTTTATCTCTTCTGGGGAGTGGGGTGTCTTTCATATTTCTTAAAGAGGACAAATGGCTTTCTGTGATAACATAATCACTAAATTGAGAATTTAAAAAAAGCTATAAGACAGATTTCATATGACTTGACATTAAGTCAGTGCTAAAAGCTAACTGTAGATTTGAATAAATGCAAAATACGATTGGGTTATCGCACGTGGCTCAACTTTACAGGTACTCTCCCCTGCACCATCTTTGGGCCAGCAGCTTCGCTCGCCTTAGTCTCTCTCTTGGGGCCTGGGTCTGAGTTGAGAGGTTTCTTGGTGTACCCCCATCGATATTTCGTCGAATTAAGCCCACAACATCACGGAGGGGTACATTAAGTTAGTGCTAAAAGCCAATTGGAGATCTGAAAATGTGTAAGTTTCCAACCGAGCCGCCCCACTGTAACTAGTTTAAAATACACATCCCCCGGCTTAGACCTGGCGGGGGCCATTGCAATATACTGAGGGAAACCCTGTCCATCCAGTGGACTTATGATATTTGATGATTCAGTGGAAGAACGGATACATTTGAGACCTGTTCAACATCCATTCGTACCAAGAGACTCTGGTGGAGTGCTCCAGATCTCCAACATCTCCGAGTCATTCAACTCGTCCTCCTCTGGGAAGGCCTCCATGACTCTACAGAGACATAAACAGGAAGAAAAGGTTGGGAGACTTGTGATCACAAAAACACACACACACACACACACACACACATACATTCTCACACACACACACACACACACACACTTACATTCTCACACACACACACACACACACACACACACACACACACACACACACACACACACACACACACACACACACACACACACACACACACACACACACACACACACACACACACACACACACACACACACACACACACACACACACACACACACACACACACACACACACACACACACACACACACACACACACACACACACACACACACACACACACACACACACACACCCACCCATCCATCCATCCATCCATCCAAGTACAGAATCAAAGGGTTTATTGACACAATAAGTCACACTTATGTGGAATTTGCCTTGGGGAAAGTTGCATAAATAAACAAACATATTAAACATTAATATGAAATAAACAAAAAATACAGAAACAAAATAGGCTTATATACATACATAATAACTGTAAAAAAAGAAGCTGAATGGGTTGAGTCCAGAATGTGCAAATAATATATAGTTTGTACAAAACAATCAGGAGAAATTATTCAAATTTTGCTCTACGATTTGTCTTTTGTGGTTAAATTATGCAGCAGAATCAGAACCAGTAAACAGAACCAGAGTCTGCAGCATGAAGTATGTTTCCTACAATGACTTCATTCTTAGCCTCAGTAATCAGTTCTCAAGTAGGTTTGTCCCTCGTCTCCTGCTGTACCTCTTAAGCTCTTGCACGACGGGGCTGTTTTCAGGAAGAACCCGGATCCCCCGGCCGTACGCCGTTCCTCCGTGCAGGTGGAAAGCCAGGTGGTCCACCTCCTCCGACTGGCTGCTGGTGAGGCCCGGCACCTTACTGGATCCAGGGATTGCTCGTAGGTTGTAGATCCGCAGGAAGTCCCCGGGCTGATAAACAGGCAAACGGGATAATTAACACACAAATTTATTGCAGCAAGTTGGAGGAAGGTCTTTAAGTACACATAGGGCCCTAATTTAACGATCTAAGCACACAGGGGTGAAGCGCCTGGCGAAGGTGCGTTTAAGGTGTGTCCAAATCCACTTTTGTTAGTTTGATGGCGGACAAAAGGGTCCGTGAGCGAGGGCGCGTGATTTAAATGGACTGTATGTAGTATCTTCATTAATTCATAGGTGTGTTGTGAGAGTAACACGCAATCAACCAATCAGAGTGTCATCTCCCATTCCCTTTAAAAGCCGATTTCACAATGGAATATTTCAGTGTGCCAATGTGCTGTAATAGCAGCAATCGGCACAATGACTATTATTGCCCATACATATCATTCTGCCTCTTTTTTGTCCCGCTTCTAGTCACAGAGCATTGCCAACACGTGCACACAAAATACATCAACACGTGTATAATGATAGGGAATGGTGTGTTATCTGAGGAGAGAAATAAAGGGTTTCACAGAGACGAGACTTGGGAGAGAGGAGGAGTGGAAGGAAGGAGGAGAAGTGATATTTGTCAGCTAACATGATATCATGATGGGCCAAACCCACCAGTTTCCATGTAAATAAATAGTCAGTTTAGCATCGAAACACACCTTTCATTCAAAGTCAACAAGAACCAAAGAAAACTATGAAAAGCCGTTTTTGGTCTTCTCTACACTTTGCCAACCAGCAAAACTCTAGTGTTGGTTGAAATAAACACATACTTTACCAATTTACAAGTGAAAATATGTTGGCTCTATACACGCTAAAAGTACTGTTTTTTTTAAATGGAGTCTGGTTGGTTTAGCGCTAGCTACTTCATAGCTGTTGCTGGGAAACAGAAAGGTCTTAAATAGGTTTTAAAAAGGTCTATCTCTGAAGGGTAAAGACACTTAACACCTCACCCTCTAAAATACACTGTGTATTTTTTAAATGTTAACAAAGTGGGGTAAAATATAATAAAATTGTATTGATATGATTGATGGGCTCGCCTCGCTAAATCCACCAGACTCCATGTAAATAAACAGTCATTTTAGCATCAAACTGTATAACACACTTCATATTTTTATTAAGTTTTATTGTTATTCGGATGTGCACCAAGTAGTAGGCACACTGTTAAAATTTCTTGCGGAATTTTCTAGTTTTATTTGTATGTGTGTGTGCTGCTGTGCGTCCCTGTGTGTGTGTAACAAGCATAGTGTGCGTACGCTATGCATAAGCCTAGGCACATTTTACTAATTTGCTGTTAAAATAACAATGAAATGCAGCGTTATGGACTTTAGACCAGGTTTTTGTTGGTCGATGGCGCTATCACTTCCCGCTGCCTCAAGATAGCAATACACCCAGAATGCACCTGAACACACCTCCCTGTAAGACCAGCCACCCATGGACGCATAGATGGGTGCACAGTGCATTTGCTATTCAAACGACGTGGGCGCGGGACAAGAAATTGAATTTTTTTTAGTTAACTGCTTTTACCAGCTGAGAACTAACCATGTCTAGTCAAAAGACAGAAAAATTCAATGAAATTACTAAAAGCATGTCCGCCAAATCCAAAATATGAAGAAGGCTATTTTGCTCTCCAGGTTACTATCAGCATAAAAAGGAGATAGTACTTGCGTTGGAACAAATATAGAAGTCAACTAAAAAGGCACTCTGAGAGCGCATACCTCCACCAGAAGTTGTTTTGGTTAGCAGAGCACCGTCGCTGCATCTGGGGCTAAAGCACCACCCAAGACAACTGTGATTGGTTTCAGAGCTTGTTTTATAGAATCACTGAGAATAAACCAGACAGTAAAATGTGCCACAAATCCAAAACTAGGAGCCAAAAGAAACTAAGAAGCTCCACAGAGCTGCAGAATTGGGGAAGATTCTCTGTGGATTCATAAATACATGTGACAACTTTCACATTATACATAGTAGTTTTTAATTATTTATTCCTAACGGTATGTAAAAGGTCATAGAGTTCAAACACACTAACGTCACCCAAACGCTTCGGCACACTGTTCACGCTGCGTAGGTGGCAGTGAAGACTTCACTTCAGGTTTTTATCAATCAGCAGATGGCGCTGTTGCACCAAACTTAGTCAGTGTGGCAACAGTGATTCAGAGGCTGCTCAAAATACTTGGTTTGAAGGTTTGTCTTTTTTTTCTTCAACTCTGTCACGACAAGCCTGCAGTCAACAGAAATCTTTCTCACTCATCAAACAAACGCTTCAGTGATCAAGAATCAGAGGTATTCACTCTGTTCAGAAAGCCTTTATAGTGTTTTTACATGACAGGGTTTAGCCTAAATAAAACCCAGATACACACACACACACACACACACACACACACACACGCACACGCACACCCACGATCTTTAATTGCATTATAGCCAGAGAGCAGAAGAATGAGTAAGAAAGTGAATCCTCTATAAGCTTCCTTTAAATCAATTTTCTGCATACAGTGAGTGAAGTTTGAGGCAATGTCAGGGTGGATTAAAAGCTGGTCTCCCGAGGCCGCTCCCCCTCGGAAGAGCCACGTGAAGAGCTGAAAGATGAACTGGGTGGACTGGCGACCTGCCCCCACTCACATGAAAGCATTTTATTATGTGGAATTATCCTTTAATCTAGAATTATGCCCACATAACCGGATGTTACTTTGAAACTGAGAAAGGAGGAAGGAGAAGCTCTGTCGTTTGTGCAAGTTGAAAGAAATCCAAAATGAAATTGACTTTGTTTTACTTTCTCTGTGTGATGACCTGAGAAAATGATGTTCAATGAGATCAAGATTTGTTTTACTTTTCATTGATAGAACATCAAAATAAAGAAAAGGCTTTACGAGAGGAAAGACGAGACAAAGCATGAACTTTGGGGAAAAAAGGGGAAAAATATTGGGATATACAGGATCCCGAACATCATCGACAGTCAACACTTTACATTATGATGTTCAGTCCCCTTTGGCATCTGGAAATTTGTGCAATCTCTCAAAACCACATTTGTTTGAATCATGACAAGCAACTTGTAACTGTGTGAAAAATGACTGACCTCTCTACGAAGCGAAGGAGGAGGTAGCATAACGTTGTCTTAGCCCCACAAAACTACCAAAGGTGCGTTTAGAAACAATGCAAGGCAAATTTTTTTAGCTGCTGTTATTCGTACGAATTTAAAAAGTATAATATGCATTATTTTTCCTAAAAAGAAATGGTAAAACTAATACAAAAGTAATCCCTTTCAATCATCAGAAGTGTGTGGCAGTGTCTGTGTCTGCAGAGACTCTGCCCTCGCCTGGATTTTCTGCTTCTCTTGATTTCATTTCATTTATTTTTTATCTCGAACAATCAACAAAACAAAACTTTAGGATCATAAATAAAACACAACCAATCAGTTAGTTTGAGAAGGAGCAGGCGGAAGCAAACAACTTATTTGGTCCTGCTCCTATTTCACAAACTCATATGATTACAAAGTAAATAGATATGCAAATGCAGCATACTTATTTTGCTGTGCGGGACATTTGTGGGCAGCAGCAGAGCCTCTGGGCCCCACGTGGGTTCGTAAACCCCAGCCCATCCTCATTCCCAATACCGTGGTGTCGACATTAGGTGTTTGATACGGAAACACTTCAGAGCACAAAAGCTACACTCACAGCAGAGGAGAGAAATTAGAAGCAGAGAAAACACTGAAGCACATAAGAGCACGCAGCGATGTGTTGTGCGGAGGTGTGGGCGTGTTAATTTGTGCTTAACGTACGTACGTACCCATAAAACAATCAGGAAATTGAAAAGATGCTAGTGGGTGCGAGCAGACGGAAACTCTTTATAGGCGGTGCGAACTTAGGTAAAGACACAGTTAGGCAAAGTAAAACAATACAACAAAAGATGAGAAAATAAATGAATGAATCAATAGAGTCCAGAATGATGTCAAGGGAAGCCTTTTGGTACAATTACAAGCCTCAACTCTCAGTCAGCCATCTTCTACCAGACATGAATTATCTTGGCATCGTTTGGAAACATACCTGCCTCCATCGTTAGTTAGAAACTATTAAATACTATCAAAAGACTGGATGATGTGGAAAAATAACATTGAGAATACCTTCACCCCTTGTAGAGGTCTTCTAATTACCGCTTTATCTTAATTGAAATTTAAAAAAAATAGTTAATTTTAAAGCCCATGTTGCAGGTTAACCACCACTGTTGATTATTGGGTACAAAAAGCACTCAAGATATGTATATCATTTTTAAAAATGTCTCCAAATAGTGTTAAATGTCAGTTTTTGGTCATTTTTGGTATTCGCGGGTTTATTAAGTCAATTTGGCGATGCAATGGGGAGAGTAGCCTCAGCCTAGTACTAGACCTACGGAGACTGACTGGGATGTGAAAGAGGTGGAAAGGCCAGCAGCCGTATAATTAAGAACCTGCCACCAGATTTGAGAGGGCAAATGAGGAATTGCCAAGATTTTGGAGAAGTCTCCTTCATTTATCTCCTTCATTTAGCAACGCAGCGCATAGTTTACTTTTTACTATCAGGGAATAGCACGGAGTGAACGTCAACGTTTTCTTTCTATCTAAGGTGAGAAATGGTACGCTCCTCCTTAGTTGTTAAGCAGCGCTTTCTACTAAGTCTTTAAGAAAACCTGCTGTTTGAGTATGAATTGTTAATAAGACCATATTAATCCCACTGGCTGGAAGCAAACCATGAGACCAAACACAAGGTATTTATGTTTGCAGGACGCCAGACTAAGCCCGAGTTTTATTTAGTCTCTGGAGACCTGGATGTTTAGCAGAATGAGACACAAGAAAACAACAGGAAGTGTTTAATCAAAGCTACATGAGAGTTTGTAGTTTGTAGAGAGCGCTGAGAGAAGGACTAATGCTACGAGGCTCTGAAGAAAAAAAAACACCAGACGGCAGGGCGAATAAAGGCGGTGCCATGTGCTGTCAGCTCTGATCTCGCCTGGTCGAGCTTCCAGTCTGTAGTCACATATTAAATCCTCTGCAGCGGTCCTGAGAGGCCAGGTGTGATTATAATGAGCAGACATTCAGCTGAGAGAAGCAGCACTAAGTTTAGACCACAACATGACTCATCGATCGGAGGACCAGGGTCACAATATGTCCAAAAGTGAGTGTCGCTTACTGAGACGCTTTGTTCGTGAAAGTTGACAGTAGGGGTGGGAATCACCAGAGGCCTCACGATACAATATAATCACAATACTTATGTCACGATTCAATATTATTCTAAACATGTTGCAATATTCTGCGATATATTTCGATTTATCAACTTTTCTCCAGTTTCAAATTATGTTCCCCGATGGAAACTTTGTCAACATCTGTTTTATGTAAAAAGATAAATTTCTCTCTTTGTTCATCTCACTGCAAAATGGAAACGCCAAGCAGCCAAACTGACCAACACATATATCATAAAAGATCGGTACTTGGCGTCTGTATATCGGTCGGTATTGCCACGGAAAATATCGCTATATCGATTCCCCCCCCTATTTAACAGTGACAAAATTTGTGGATGTTTTTATTTATCTTTTTTTTTCACAGGCAGCTTGGAGGATTACAACTTTTTCGGACAGAAACCTGGTCCACGGAAGTACGCAAACGCAGAAGCTTCCTTAAAAACATCCATATGCATTTATTTAAAAATGATGTGCTTTGTTCTCAAATAAAAAGAACATATGTTAGATTACACTCTGTTCATTGTTATTTAACCAAACTTTAATGTTTTCTGAGCATGACGCCTTCTATTCCTATATCTAGATAAGCGTACAGACTTATCTGAACTGATGACATGATCACTGTCACTAGAAATAAAGAAAACGATGACGTTCACTTGGTGCTATTCACTGACAGTAATAAGAAAAGTCCTAGTGCATGCACTGCTGCGCTGGCACTGCTGCGTTGCTAAATGATAGCAACTCACCAGGAGACTTGTCCAATTCTTGGCAATTCCTCATTTGCCTTCTCACATCTGGCAAGTTCGTAATTATACGGCAAGAGAACAGCCGTCTGCTACATAAATTTAGCCACTGTTGTTGCTCGTCGCTCTAAAATTACTTGGTTTTACTCAGCCATGTAACGTTACATAGACGTGCTAACGTTAAAGACATGTCACTTCAAGCATGCAGCGGAGCAACATTATGAACGCAATAACAATCCACCTACGGTCCCGCTACAGCTCAAGATGGGAGAAAGACAGGTTCAGAGCGATAATTAAAGCACTGGATTTAAGATGTCTTGCCTCGCTGAAAAACTACTAACGTTATTCAAATGCAGAAGGAGGCTGACAGCGGAGCTACTGTACGTTCAGTCGCCCACTTTTATATTTTTTTAATTACCTATCCTGTGGCCAAGGTAGAGTTCATACTATCTTTCAACTGTGATGTTTCGAAGGGGAAACAATGTTAAAGTTGTTTGTAAGTGTATTCATTCAATTTAAGTTTATTTACTACTTTGCAGTTTGTGCAATACAAGTAGTTTAGATTCTGTAACTTTTTCATGCATTATAACGTTATTGTATAATGTTGTGGAGCCCAGCAAACCCTTCAGTAATCAATTTTAGTAAACATATTGAAAAAAAATGGGTTTGTTCTATGTACTCCTGACAGTAGAATAAGCCATTAACCTACTTAAAGGCCCAGTCAAGCAAAAGAAGGAAAATACCGTTCTATACCGTGAAACCGCCAGAATCTTAAAAAAAAAACAGTCATACCAATTTTTGGTCATACCGCCCAGCACTACCCCCTGGCCCTGATTGGTGCATCTGAACGGGGAGCGGCGGTTCTACTTGAACATAGGATCAGTTTCAGCAAATATGACAGAAAGTTAGTTTTATAAGTCTTACCTACTGCACCTTTAACTACAGGTTACTAGGGCTGTCCTCGACTAAAGAAATTCTCAGTTAACTAACACTTATATGACTTTGGCGACTAATCGATTAAAACTAGAAAAGCACAATATAAATGTTTTTCAACAGAAATGTGCTCATAAGTTTCTTGGAAATTAGTAATTAAGCATGAATAAGCATAAAAAATGACTTAACTAAAGAAATCTTAGTCGACTAAGACCAAAACCACAGATTAGTTGACTAATCGACTAAGAGGGGACAGTCCTACACGTTACAGTATGTATCCTTTTCATACCTGCTAACATTGTTTGCAAATCTCAGAAGTCAGGATGTCCTTGAATGTGGCAGGTGGCTGTACTTTTTATTTGGATATTCCATAATGTAAGGTATTAAAAGAGTATTTACTTGGTATCGGTAGCAGAACTGAGTATGATATTTGCACTCATTTGTAATTTGTACCTGCAGGTGATTGGACCCACAGAGCCGCTAGCTTTAAATATCTAACAAAAATCTACCAAACTTTTACAAAAATGTGTAAACTAAATTAGAGCACAGTGTATTATCAAGAGATATTATCTCTACTTTCTGTGTGAGGATAAGATGATTTAAAGTCTTCAAAAGAACATTATTTCCTGAAAATATAAATAAAAGAAATAAAAGTGCAGGAAAATCACCTCATAGCTCAAACATTACTACAAAAGTTGGCATAGCAACCAACAGCATGAGACTCCGAGGTATCAGAGTTTTGTGACCAGCTTTTTGACCAATTAGATCATTCAGCTGGGACCACATTTAGTATAATGGGAACATTATCACTATCAGCATGGGGGAGGGGGCGTTCAGGGACACGCTGGTCCACAGCTCTGAAAGCGATTGGCCTGTCTAACAGAAAATGACTCCCTGCAGCTTCTCCTGCCAACAAACCATTTTCATTTTAAAAGAGGCTGAAGGAACAGAGTGGAGCATCCTGTGGCGGCTTCTGTAAGTACTTGATCTGTATAAAAAACTAAAACACTCCACCGTCCGCCCACCGCCCGAAAGCCTAGACGCTGCTGCCTCTGTCTCATGGCATTAGTGCTGCCCGGCTGCTCAGTAAAAAGGGATTCCTTAAAATTCAAAAGATTGCTTTCGGCTTCCACGGCTTCTCGTCAAGCTGAGTCTCAATAAAGCAGCCAAAAAACTTATGCCCTCGCTGAGAAGAAGAAACTGTTCATTTCACACTGGCTTCTTTATGGAGCAGCAGGAAATGGGCTTTCAAAGCCAGACAGATACAGTCTAACTTGACAGTGGGGCTCTTTGTGCTGGAAAACCAACTCGATGGGGAACAGGGGATATGATCGACTGAAGTACACCTCCTTTCAGAATAAATACATTAACTACACTCTGAGCTATAAATAAAACAATCAAGGACAGATAATAAAGATTATTTTAATTATTTAATAAACTAGGGCTGGCCCCTATTGGTCAATTAGTCGACTAAGATTTCTTCAGTTGATTAGTCATTTTTTATGCTTTATTATGCTGAAAGACTTGTTTTAAAGAAACGTATGGAGCCCTATCTTGCTCCCAGCGCAGAGCTAATTCCGCATGTGTCTTTGCTAGTTTAAGGCGAGCCCAATTGTCTGTGCGCCAATTGGCGTGCTGGTCTCACAGGGAGGTGTGATCAGGTGAGTTCTTGGCGTATTGTTTCAGGTGAGTTTTTGGCATATTGCTGTCTTGAGGCAGCAGAAAGTGATTGCGACCAACAAAAACCTGATCTAAAGTCAACAGCGCAGCATTTCATTGTTATTTTTTCGCCTGCCATTTACAGCGCCTGGGGTACAACTCCATCATCACCAACATCTCTGTACCTAGTACATGTTTTTGATGGTGGGGGAGAACATACAAACTCCACACAGAAAGGCCGGGAAAACCTGGACTCGAACCCAGAACCTTCTTGCTGTGAGGCCACAGTGCTAACCATAAGGTGACACTTCCATATTGTGGCTAAAATGAGGACTGCAGTATCGAGGGGACGCCAGCAAAACTGGAAACGTTTACACGTTTAATCAGCAAAAAATCCAGGACATCATTTATCAGTATAGCCAATGTTTTGTCAATCAAAACATTATACACACCTGCTGAGTTATATAAAAAAGTCAAAAAGTCATCACTGACATCTTGAAGGTATCAGCATACCTGTGTTTTCAATAAGGCCTTATTATCGAAGTTACTGAGATATTTAACATCCTTAGTAACATCACAGAATAGGTTGTCATAATGTGATGATCATAAAAAGAGATTTGAAACTTAAGAGAGACTTCATGATTAAATACATTTTAAAATAAAGCCTAAATTCAAGCCACCCACTGGAATGTTTAAGAAACTCACAGCACTCTTCAGGAAATGTATATGGAAATGTCCTCGAATCTGCTCATCTCTGCTGTGTTTCCATTTGATACTTTATACTTCAGAACACATACTGCACATCCTGTAGTTCTTAACATGGTTGATGTATGGCATGAGGTAAAAGAATATATTAACATATTGGGCTCTCTGTCACAATTCAGCCCAAAATTAGGCCATAATTAAATCATTCTGCAGGGAGGGGATGAATAAAATCATGGTCATCTTGTCTGTGAACATCCCACTTGACCCTAAGATAATTTTGCTGCACCTGTATCCAACAAATCTGAAACCCCAAAAATATATAAATGTATTGGACTATAGCTCGCATTTGGAAGACAATAGAGGCACCTACAATCTTTGCTTGGATCAAGAATATGGCTCAATATACATACACATGACGAGATTAACATATATATTGAGAGGAAAATTGGGGGTGTATGAGAACATCTGGAGGCCATTTGACCAGTTTGTAAAAGAAGACATAAACCACTAATTATATGTCAGTATCAACATAGCAGCTCCTACGTTGATACTGACATATAATTAGGGGTCCAAGCCCGAGGGGGCTGGGAATCGCGTGTACGCAGGGCTGTGGAACCCTATTGTTTTTCTAAGGATTATGTTCCTCCTTATTCTCCTCCTCCATTATTCTTCTCCGCGTAAAACTCACACTACAGCCTAAACAGTACATGGTGTCGGTGTGCCATTTTCAGGACTGGTCCAAAACTTCTCAAGGACCTGAGGCAAAAACAATGACCCCCCTTCCACCACTAGGTGGCGCTATAGCATAAAAGAACATGTTTGGCCCTTTAACTCCCAAACCGTACATCCGACATTTCAAAACCATATATCCACGCGTTCCCTGGATCCAACTGAACCTCGTGATACAGGCCACGCCCATTTCCGCCTACACTTTTATGCCTGAAAAATCATGTTTATTGAAAACCAACTTTATCCAACTCCTCCTAGACCGTGTGAATGATTTGCATGAAGCTTGGTACATAGCATCTCCAGACCGACTTGACAAAATGTTGAAATGAAGAAAAATTGTGCATATTATGCACAAACAAATTGGTGTAGCTAACTATGAAAACACCAACTTTGCCATATCTTGGCCAAAATAAATGCTGTTGAAGCCAAACTTTAGATTATTCCTTGGTACGACCCTCTGAGGCTACCAACATTTTTCACAAAAATTGGCTACTAAGGGGCGCTACAAATACAAAAAGTTTATATCTCAAACGGCTCAACCGATTTTCACAAAATCTGATGGGTACCATCTTGGGCCACTCCTGAGGCACACCTTACAGCGGGTTACTGATCGGTTGAAGTGGGCGTGGCCTATAGGACCCACGTTTGGATTAACCACTTACACTAAAGTGAATTACTTGAAATTAACAGGGTAGATGTCCAATGGGTAGCTGACCTGACTTACACATGTAATATTACACATGTGGACCGCTAGGTGGCGCTAGAATGACGTCAAATGTGTTTTTGCCTATAACTAGTTCTAGTTAGATTTTTGATTGTTGTAGTACGGCTGAGGTGGAGAGAAATTTTGTTATGGGTCGGGACGGGGGAGGTTTTTAAATTTTTTTTACTGCAATGGAAAAATAAAAACATTGTTAAACACCTAATAAAGGGGCGGCCTCTAGCTCACCCGGTAAGAGCGTGCGCCCCATTTAGGCTGAGTCCTTTGCAGCGGCCTGGGTTCGAATCCGACCTGCGGCCCTTTGCTGCGTGTCATCTCCTCTCTTTCGCTCCTCCTTTCCTGTCTATCCACTGTTGCTGTCGAATAAAGGGAAAATCCCCCCAAAAATAATCTTAAAAAAAAAAAAAACTAATAAAGAAATCCCTTCAACGCTAAGACAAGCTGTTTGATTGTAGCGTTCATCTACAGTTTGTTCATCAGTCATCAACATGACTAAAGCATTCAAAAAACCTTTAACAACACAATTTAAATCCATCAAAGTTGACCTGATCAAAAGGTTCCTATTGAGCCAAAACACAAAGAAATCTGAGCATTACAGTTCTGCTCCCTGGTGTAGCCATTAAACCCACTCACACAGAGATACATCTTTCTAAAGCTGTA
This sequence comes from Percina caprodes, assembly GCA_013375575.1. Lineage (NCBI taxonomy): Eukaryota > Metazoa > Chordata > Actinopteri > Perciformes > Percidae > Percina > Percina caprodes. The sequence goes on from JABXJD010000001.1 coordinate 684,944, forward strand.
ATATCTAAATAAATGATCTGTACATGAGACGACGCTCCACACAGACAACTGTGTAATGAAGTGTCAGTGTGAATGTGGATCTGATCTCTCGGTTGTCTGAGCGATGCTCTGCTGACTTCTCGAGCGCCAGGAGAAAAAGCGGCATTTCCGTTGCGGTCGGTGGTTGTTGGAGGCGATTTGTGCCCGCGGGCCAACATAAAGTGTTATTTTCCTCAGAACTGTGCTCACTAAACAGAGAACAGTGTGGGAGTAAAGAGCGTGATGCATTAGTGCGCGACCTCCCAAAAAAACTTCGATGACATGGAATTGTGCACTCGGTCGGCCGTGAGTGCTAAAGAAGACATAATGAGCGGAAGCTGTCGGAGCTGAACGTGATGACAATGTGAACACAGCAATCAACAGCTCAAACTTTCTCCACAATATTTCAGGATGTGGCCATTAAAGAAAACAAAAGAAGCTGTTATAAAATACAACGGCTGAATACAAATGTCCCTCCTTCTGGAACAATATACAAGGTTAAGTACAGCGTAAAAAAACAACACATGGTTGATATCCAGAGCACAACTTTACTTTAGTCTGAGCATTAACACATTTTATATATTTTTTCATTTATACTGTTTACTGATCCCCAGTGTGGAAATTACAATTTACACTCTGTTATTAATCTACACACAGGCCTCAAAATACACACACATGCTCAGGACCTATTCATGCACAAATGGAGAGATGTCAGAGTGAGTGGGCTGCCAGTGCTGGATCAGCGCCCTGAGAGGTTGGGGGGGTACAGTGCCTTGCTCAAGGGCACCTAGCAGTGCCCAAGAGGTGAAGTGGCATCTCTCTAACTACCAATCCACACTCCGTACAGGGACTTGAATCAGCGACCCTCCGGTTCCCAACTCAACTCCCTACAGACTGAGCTACTGCCAACCCCATATATTCAAGCCCTATATATTAGATATTCTATATATATATATATATATATATATATATATATATATATATATATATATATATATATATATATATATCTATAGATATATATCTATATCTAGATATAGATATATATATATATTTATTATATATTCAAGCCCTTGGCTGAGGATATTCACATTGTAGCTGGTAACATTTTTCTTTCTTATTTGGATGAAAACCAGCTTTTGCCTGTCTAATAATGGAGATTATAGAATAATTAAGCGGCTGAATCATGTGTTGTGCTATGAAGTGACGCCGCAGTTGCTACATTAGCAGAGTTGAACGTAAATGCCACTAAGTTTCCATCCACGTGTCAATCGAATTATCTGAAGTTCGGTAGAAAAAACTCATGAGAATAAAGCTGGTGAAAGTGTGTTTCCATCCAACGGCTTTTAAGAGAATAAAACCCTGTTACGTAATGATGTCACATGCTGTTTTGCGATCAAATTGGTATATCGAATTGATTTCAGACATTTGAAGGGGTTTCATTTTTTTTTGCGCTGAATCGCACAACATTCAAGCATTCAAACTTTTGCGAACAAAGTTTTTCTAGACAAAATGGATCTCGCCGTCTACCAACACATGATCAATACTGCACATGTTATAATAGAGCTTATGTGCCAGCTGATAGCAATATATCAAGCTATAATGAGAAAACAATGATGCTATCAACACATCGCTATGACGATACAGATGCAACTTGGCTTTTATTGTCCCTCCGGCACCGCTGAGAGACTCTTTTTGAGACATGTCTCGCTGTTTGAGCGTCTTCCATTTACTCCGCAGGACGTCCCACGGCTAATAAATTTAATTCAAAAAGTCTCTCGTCTCCTCGTCCGTCCACTTCCATCTGTCTTTGTTGACACCCAACATGTGTGCAAACAGAGGGAAAATACTGGGCGGAAATGAACTAAAACTTCTTTGTTTTGTGGCGGGTTGCAACCATAAAATGACCTAAAACTTAATCGCAATTCATTATTAATTGGGCAAATAACGTTTCCATCAGCGTTTATCGCATAAGCCGTATGTTATCAATCAAGACAAAATCTAATGAGACCGAACGTATTTCCTTTGAGTCGATATTCACGAAATTCCATTGAATTTTACGGTTTCCAGAAGGCATTTTTCATTCAATATCATTTAATTCGGATAAAAACGTGTGGATGGAAACACTGACAGTGACAGTGAAAGTGGAGATGTTTGGATTAATCCCGGTTGCCCCTCTTTAACAGTGACGGTAGTCTGGGTTGAACGTGAAAGTGATTCAGCGTGGGATAAAATAAATGACAGTAACGTACCGCTTCGACCTCCATACTGGAGGGATCAAACCAGCCTGCATCACATGATTTATGATTACAAATCATCAAACTTTCTTGCGTTGCAGTTAAAAGAAACACACTGCTCTGTATAAACAGCAGTGATGATTCTATGAAAGAGGAAATTTTGGCCAGGAAACGAGAGTACCGAGCCAGCATGCCTCTTCTAATGCAAATGGAACATAAGAAATTTCATGGAGAGGAATTAAAGTGAAATTAATTTCATAGATCAATGGTTGTAGATTTTGTTTTCCCGTTTTTCCCCAAAGTTGTCGGACCAGATGATAACATCAAAGCCTGGAAAGATATCTGGCTGTTAAAATGGGACTCATTTTATTTTTTGAAGAACCTTTCTTTTAAATGGAAATCAATGTCCATTTGTTCAAGGATCTGTTGGACATATTTCCTAGAAAAAGTGGTTAAAATGGATATCCTTTAAAAATGTCATCCTCGTGGTGGCCATAAAAGGAAAAGTCAAAAGGTATCATCAAAAGTCATTAAGATTCCTCCTCCATTAGCCATGAAATCTGACATTTTGTGCCCATCCCCCAACAGTTGTTGAAATATTTCAGTCTGGACCAGAGTGGTTACCCAGCAAAGAAGCATGGCTAAAATAAATGTTAAATTCTGTTGTTTTTTTTATTCATCAAATGTATTTAATGCTTGGCAACAATATGGGAACTAAATGCATGCATTATGTTCTGTAAGAAACCAAAATACTAAAATACGAATTCACTTTTACTGAAGCCTGACCTGCAGCCTATAGAGGCCTCGGTGTAAAGCTGATTCATTGAAATTCCTGAACAACCGCATTTACTCTTAAACTGGTGTTATTAGAATCTGTTTAGCAGAAACGACAGTTGCTCTTTTCCACTCCTGAGTGAGGTGGAGGTGTGAGGACTGCAGACTGCAGGTTCAGCAGGAAGAGAAAATGAGGCGCCTGAGGAGGTAACCAGGTAAACATCTGTGCTGGAGAGACTGCTGAGGCAGAGAGAGAGAGAGAGAGACTGCAGGGGGTGGGTGGGGGGAGAGAAGGGGAAGATAAATGGATCAACAAAGAGTTGAAGAGTCAGCAGAAACTGAAACTTAGAGAGAGAGACAAGTGGAGTTAGAGAGAGTTTCTGTGTGAATAATGTAGAGTGACTCTGGCTGAGGCTGGTAAACGAGACAAGACTTTTCTGAGTTAGTTTTTTTTAGTTAATCATAGTTTAGTTCAAGATCCATTGTTGTTGAATTCAGAATTCAGTTTTCTGGACCAGAAAGACTGTCAAGGCTCATTTACTACTTCAGAATACACACATCAAGAATAGTCTGGTTGTAATCTGAAAACCTCTCTAAATGAAGCTCCTATTTTCTTTAAAGCTTAATTTGTATATATTTTCTGTATTGATACCGAATGAAGTGACTCACTGTAATGTGTAAGGATCACTTGCAGTGCTGAACCAGGCCCCCAGGAAGTGGGCCGCCTATTCTGTTCTATTTGAGGGCCGGCTCATATAGAACATAGCAGCCAAACGGTGGAATTGCAACTCCTGGCCCGTCACGTGGTGCACGCTGGCCCAAAAAGACTTTTCCCCTTAGACTTACACAGCAAAATCAGTGGATACAGTGGATCTGAGCTTTACAACCCCCGAGAAATGACTCGTTTCACTATCAGAAGTTAAACCTTTTGATCCAAGAACATTTGAAAAGTCTAGAAAGCTGCACATTAAATCATTTAATCCCATTCAAGTTAGTGGAGCGGTAAACCGCAAGTAGTTGGCTCGGCTAGTGGAGGTCTCTAATGCGTCTGCTCTATGGGCCGCACAGTGCAGAAGAAGTGCGATCACCCGGGTCATTTTTGGCTAGAATGATGGCTTCATGTGCCACTGAGCAACTCTCATAGGAATGACCGCTGTATCCAGTTCATATAATACATCCATTATTAGAGGAAACTCAGAGGAAAGATCACTAAGAACTGTATTTCTCCTAGGGACCCTAAAAAATACACTGCATGTTTGGTGCCACAGTAGAAATAATTGATGCTTACTCATTTATTTGCCATCTCTGTATGGTTCAAGGATTGGAGATGCATCTTGATAAACAAAATCTTACATTAGAGTAAATATATTTATTTACCAGGGACAAGGGAATTAGATCAATAGCTAATCAGGAGTCCCTGGGCAGGCAAATCCACAATTGAAGGGACTATTTTTAGCCATGGTGGTGAGTGGCTCTGATGTTGGCCGCTCTATTGCTTTAATTCAGACTGAAATATCTCGGCAATTGTTTATTCTGTATGAACATTCATGGTTTCCAGAGGATGAATTGTAAGAACTTTGGTGATCTGTTCACCTAGCGCCATCATCAGTTCCAATTAACACCATACTTTGGTTCATGACCAAATATCTGCAAAACTCATTCCCATCAGTCTCAGCTGTACTTTGTGTTCAGTGCTAATTAGCAAATATTAGCATGCTAACATGCTACACTAGACATCAACAACAACAAACGCTAAACATCAGCATGTTAACATTGTCATTGTGAGCAAGTTAACAATGACGGTGCTTTATTTAGTCGAGTCGGCGTGCTACTTGTGACGTAGTGGTGTGTTAATGGTTTGGAAGTATTGTCATTGTGAGCATGTTAGCATGCTTACATTAGCATTGAGCGAATAGCTCCATTGTGAAACACATTTTATCAGATCTTTTAACAGATTCTGTAAATTTCCACTCCTACACTGATTTTCCTCACAGAAGAGCAGCAGTCTGTTCATATCAGATCACATGGAACACGTTTCTCCACTGATTACAGGCATACTTCACCCTCCAAATGATTTGAATAGCAATTACTCAATCCGTGTTACCTTAAATTCTTGAATTCAAATTTTCATTTTCTTGCACTAAAACATTACTAAGAGTTTTCTCAATTTTTGGATTCTTCGTTCACCGTGGAGGCATGCAAGAAAAACTAATTTTATTCAAGAACTTAAGGTAACATGTGGTGAGTAACTGATATACAAATTATCATTTTCAGTGTGAAGTATTCCTTCAGGTTACAGAAATTAATTTGGGGTTTTCCATGCTCATAAACAACACATTTATCAGTTTTTTCAGTCCAGGTATGTGTTCCTTTCTCAAAATAGGACTTGTCAGAGCTGAGCTGAGCTGCTGGAGCTGAAGAAGACTATTTCTCATGTTCAAAAGGTACAAAACAATACAGTGAAGTGAGCAGAGCCAATGCACTTTTTGTGGATGTATGTGCAGGAGTAGTCTGCATGGCCATCGATTTTGGGATGTCTTTACAGACTGCTGCATGGATCCTTAAGGCATTGAGCAGATAACAAAATGTGGATCCTAGCAAATATGCACATACCGAAATCTGCTTAAAATGTGTAGAAGGTAAACCTGCTTCATCTGGTTTTAATGGTTGAACGGCAGATCATTTCTGACTCTAATTCAACTGTCACTACACATATGTAAAAACCATGAGAGGGGCAACATATGTTCACGTACATAGAGACTAGCAGTCACTATAATCTACATGCTCACAGATTTATGAGTGTTTCTGCTGATAAGGTGGTGCAAGAAGTGACAAACTGACAGTTAAATGTGACGATGTCATGCTTTGATTAACTCTTCAGAAGGTTTCTGAGAAAGGATTCTTAAAGAAGTACCATTTAAAAACATGTTTTATTATCTGTGTGTGAGTGTGTGGGTTTCTAGGGGACTCAGTTATCGAGGAAGCAACACTACACCGACTACAGCAGTTCTAAGATTCTCTTTTCATCATAATGGGCTCCTTTCTCTATGAATGGCCTTTTTACAGAAATGCCTCAGTCAATTTTATACAATACCACGGATGATTCACCAGAGAAGCCTGGTAATTGTGAAAAATATTTCAGTTTAAACACTCCTTTAGTCGAAAGGCTCTCAGTGTGTGTCACACTGGGAGAGTGTAAGGTGTATTGATGGACGGGTGTTAAAAGGCAACTGTCAGAAGAAAATCCAATCAAAGGGACGTTTTACCCATGAGACACCATTCTGAGCGCCACTTACTTATGTGTTTTCAATTGATTCCTCTTCACCATTTGGAGTTCGGATTAGGGTTTGCGTGACCTTGTGGATCCTCCTGTCGCTTTGCAATAAAGTTTTTAGCTGAACTGGACCAGAGAATATTGGGTTAAAAAGATTGATGATGCCATTTTGCCCTTATTATTCTCAATGCAGTTTTTGGAGGTGATGTAATGTAGCGTTTTATGTGGAGTGAGCACAAAAATGGCCTTTTAAATACTACCTTTCTTGTAAGGAAATAACGGGAGGTAAAACGCTAACCAGTTTCAAAAGAGATGTATTTCCTTTTTAAAGAAGTGCTGAGCGGTGCAGTTAAACCATGCCGATGTGTAGTTTAAGTGGATTTCGAAAACTGAATGATAAAAATAATTAGAGAATCGTTAAGTGTTAACTTGAGAACGCAAGTTGGTGTGATGGTAGTTAAATGCAATGCAGCTGTTAACCATTAAATCCAAAAAGACAAGTAAATCCACTGAAAGTTGACAATCAACATGAATTATTGACAGATCCTAATTAACAGCAGGGAATTTATGAAATGACGGAACAAATGAAAACTGCTGCACATGAAACCTCCTAATTAGATTTTTTGTCTCATTGAGCAGTAATTGAATAAATGTCTCGTTTCCACTTAGTTTGAGCTAACTGTTCGGCATAAATGTTGCACAGGAAAATACAATGAAGTCTGACACAAAATAGGAATATTTCTAGTGTTTAAATTTGCTTTTCTTTCAACAGCTGTTTGGATTAGTTGAGGTGAGAAAATGGGGAGTTTAACTGACTGGTAGGGGTGTGACGAGACGCTTACTCCACGACACGAGACACATCACGAGATTGGGTTCACGAGAACGAGACGAGATTTTTTAAAAAAATTTAAAGAAATCCTCGATGAAATATATGAATGGAAAATAGTTTTTTTATTCAACTGAAAAATCACAAAATGCAAAACAATTTAGGTGCATTTTGAAATCAACTATTAATGATGAATGTTATTTAACTTTTTTTTACTATTTTAATGAATTATATGCAGTAAAGGACGTGCAAACACTGCAAAATGTTTTGTATAAACTCTACCAACTGGCTTCTGACCTGTACAATTTCACACGAGAAATCTAACTCTTTTCCACAAACCGAACATAAAAAAATTAACAGTATAAATAAAATAAATGTGTAAATAACAGAAAAATAGGGTTAGGGTTAATGTTGCCACACAAATGATTTAAAAGTGGCAGGGGGATCTTCAATAGAAATTTCACGCTCCATCACGCTGACATCACATCGCCTCACGAGACAACTTTTCACCTCGACGAGAAATCTTGTCACGTTTTAATCTCGCGAGATCTCGTAAAACGAGATCTCGTCACACCCTTACTGACTGGTAGTGTTTGTATATTTTTTTAAGGGCCCTTACACATTTCTTGCTCTTGTCTTTCACTTTTCCGATTGCCTTTCTTGTTCCAGTGATCTCAACCTGTGCTGATGGCTCAGGTTGTTCCCTTCATGACCTAGACGAGGTAGGTGGAGGAACAATGACAAACTCATGCTGCTGCCTCCCTATCTTTCTCGTTTCCCCCCCGTCTGTTGAGGAGAAACCAATTTGTCAATTTCTGACAAATGTTTCTCCCTCGCACAGAGTTAGGGCTTTGGTTTGCAACAAAAACACAAGGATGAACAACCTGCGTGGAAATACTCTCGTCCCAAAGAACTGTAATACTAAAGTGTAAATTTGTAAAAAGTAGAAGGAAGGAAGGCAAGAATATGTTTCGAAAATACCTCAAAAATAATGACATAACTTTGAAAATAGTGAGAAACTTGTGAAAAGCAGAAGGAAGGCAAGAATAGAGCCAAAGGAGGCGACACAAATGTCATTTTTGGTAGGAAAAAATGTCACAAAGAGGAACAATGTTTTGGACAAAAGCCTTTTAACTATTAAACATTTTGTTAAATATCTCACAATACCTCCTGCAGTCCTACAAAGTACCCCTAGGGGTACATGTACCCACATTTGACAAACACATCAGTATACATCAGTATTAGGCCTTAGAGCGATTCACCTTTAACCCTTGTATGGTATTCGGGTAAAATTAACCCATTTCAAATTTTTAGAAGAAGAAAAATGGTACAAGTTAAATTTTTTCTACTAGAAAATCAACAGCCTTACCTTATTTTCTGTTATTAACATGTATACCTGACTTAATTCAGAAAATTATTCTGGATATGACTACTTTTTCCAAGATAAGAATGATCACATAGTGAATTTTTAACATGAATTATAACCTTATGATAAAAAACAAATCCCACTTCCATTTTTAATAGTGTTCTAGTAGAGACTGATTGCATTCCCTAAACATATATGTTATCTCAATTGTTTGAAATTGAGATAAAGACAATATTTGTTAATAGATTATAAAGTAAAATTTTATTTCAGAATTGTTTTTAAAACCCCAAATAAGTCCCGGGTCAATTTGACCCGAGGGACCCGAGAGGGTCCCGAAAGTGAAGACAATACAAGGGGACCACTAGAAAAAAACAACAAGACCTGACATATACAAAGACTGCTTTTACAGTTTTTAAGACTGTTAATCTATAGACCACATGTGTCGAACCGTGGGCCAAATCCCGCCCCTCACAGATCTGGATCCGGCCCGCATATCAATTTAGGTTCACAATATATTTCGGCCCACCTAGTTTTTGTCACTTTTGCAGATGCTTTTGATGCTTTTTACCCCACGTTTTTTAAGTTGTTTACGTTGCTTTTTTCAACCTTTTTCTATGAAAAGGAACTTTTTTGCTGACTTTTTTTTAGGGCTTTATGTCGACCAAACAGTATGGGAGAAGAATTTATAAGACATGCAATAATACAATCAAAGATATTTGACTTTTTCAAAATGAAAGCACGTCAAACTAACTGTCTGGCTCTTGATGTGATTCTCATTTTCCAATGTGGGCCTTAGTGAAACTGAGTTTGACAGTACTGCTATAGACCTTCAACAGGTAATATTAAAAGGTGCATTCAGCTAAGCCATCTACCTGTCTCTTAGACCCCATCCCAACGAGGCTACTTAAAGAAGCGTTACCCGTGGTCAACACTTCATTACTAGATATGATCAATAGCTCTTATTTATCTTCTGACAAAACCCACCCTAGATCCTGAGGTCTTAGCCAACTACAGTCCTATATCTAATCTACCCTTACTCTCAGAGATCCTTGAGAAGGTACTTGCTAATCAGTTATGTGATTTTCTACATAGTAATAGTCTATTTGAGGACTTTCAGTCAGGATTTAGAGAGCATCATAGCACAGAAACGGCACTGGTGAAAATTACTAATGACCTAACTGCTTCAGACAAAGAACTTGTCTCCGTACTTGTCTTTCTACATCTTAGTGCTGCATCCGACACTATTGACCACACCTGCCTGTTACACAGACTAGAACACTTAGTTGGCATTAAAGGGGAGGTTTTCCCCGCCACTGTGGCACTAAAAGCTCTTGGGGAAATTACTGGAATTGTTGGGTGTTTGTTACTCATAGTGTGGTCTAGACCTACTCTATCTGCAAAGTGTCTTGAGATAGCTCGCTATGGTTTGACATTATAAATAAAATTGAATTGAATTAACAATTATTAAATAAAGATCTAATCTCAATATTCTATAACGTAATCATGGTTTCTTTGTTGAACAGTAAATATTTGCTAACATTAGCTAAGGTCTTAAGGACTATGACTATTGATGGTAATTAATGATTTTGTTTAGATATGCCAAATTGTAATTATAAGTGATTATTTGTCAGACTGTTGAGCTAAAGCTATGCTTTCAGTTAGTTAGTTATGGGTCCCTATCCACATTCATTACAACAAAAATGAAGGGGGGGGGTTACAGTTAAAAAAGAACTTAAGCAAAGAAGCAGTGATGACTATTTTGCCAGTTTTGCAGATAGTGGTTATTTTATTCCTAATTTAATTGAATCTATTTATTGCTAATGAGCAATGATTTACTTTTTATTGATGAGTGAATTGTCAATTTTACGTTCATTTAAGAAAGAAAATACGTTTTATGACAATAAAGAGGAGTGGTTTACTTCATAGGCTGTGTAGTTGTGTTATTACATTATCTGGGTCACACCACAGTGATTTATAACAAAAGATGTATCCTGGAATTCATTGAAAACTTTGTTTGAAAAAGTAACAAATAAATACATATTTTTTAAATTTGACTGAAAGAGACAATTATATTGTTAATCGTAATTACTGAAAGAGACAATTATATTAATCGTAATTACTTCTGAGACGATTAATTGTACAGCAGAATTTTGAATTAAATTTCAAAGTATACGCTCAGAAGTACACTCTCCTCCAACTCTGGGGCGTCAGGTCCAGACAGTCATGACATTCTTCCCCGAGCTGTATTCAAACCAATGACTTCCAGATGAACTCATTCTACCCACAGCCTCCAACTCATTAGCCCGACTGTTGTTTTACGCTGAATAATGGGTTGATGAAGTGTATTTACGGCATTTAGATATGGTTAAAGCTATCCGGTGTAATGAACCGGCTCGGTTTGGCTGTGAAGAGCTCTTTAAAAACGCCACCAGGGTCGAGTGTAGATGTGCGTCACGAGGACAGAATGCAGAGCTGCAAAATAAACCCCGCTCAGCCTCACAGACTCGACATTAAACGAACTCTATAACGACAACTGACAAACAATCACTTCATACAGCGATAATTAAGAAAATAAATAAGAAATGAACTTCACTTAGGCAAACAATTGGTAAATGAAGCAAAGATTAGAGAGTAAAATCAAAGCAATTAGAGGCATTTTCTATCACCATTAAAACGTGTAAACTCACTGATGAATTCTCCACAGGAAGACGAAGCTCCCACTGTGCTCTGAACAACTTCAAATCATTAAAACTGAGCTATGAAAGAAGAAAAATCAACAGTAGATTTTCCTTTTTTCATTTATGAGATGGACACACATATTTTAGATAAGAGTGAACTAGGGCTGGACAATATAGAAACATTTTTTTTGCCTTTCATCAGCCTCAGTCAAGTCATGTAAGCCGGGGCGTGCCAAGATGTCCGCATTACTAATAAATACGACTCATATTGGCAGATTCTCAAGATTTATAGCCATAAACCGTTTGGTTTTCAACCCACAAAAGTCTGGATATGAAGTTAGAAAATTATTCAAATGCATTTTTTTGGCAGATGTCTTTACATCCGATTTCTTCTTCAACAACTTAGACAAAAAACAATCTAGATTGAGAAAAAGCACTGCAGGTATGAGGGAAAAACTATATATATATAACTATATTTTTGATTTAGGGTTGTTGTCGTGACTGATGAACCATTGTCTTTCAATCTCAATGTTCAGACCAAAACAATAGCATGTGTTCAGTTCAGCTAAATTGAATTCAATTAAAATAACACTGCTCTACGTTTGGGGATCGTGGCATGTGCAATCCTAAAAGAACAGTTCTGTGATTTGAAGCAATAAAGAAATTTCAGAGTTTCTAATTTCCCTTTCGTGAACACATTTTTCAATGTTGATATATCTGCAGTAAAACATTTTATCCATTATTTGATAAGCTGCTCAAAATAAGTAACCTATCAAACATAAATGTCAATCGTTCCTGGCTTTCTGAAAGACATTTGAAGACTTGGACTCAGGCACATGGTGAGGGGCTTGTGCAATACACTGTGCTCATGGCGGATCATAGTTCCCTGCAGTACACCTTGACAATGTCAAAATGGGCGGAGACAGACCTGAAGTCAACAGGTCAGAGGTTTTGTGGTTCTGTTTATAGAAACTACATGCTGTTATATCGAGAGATATGTGAATTAACGAGATCCCGCGGGTCCTCGTGACTTCAGCTGTCAGTCATGGCCGCGGCCGTTCCGCAACTAATCTGGACCTGGTGGGTGTTGACGGACGGCGGAGCCGACACGCAGCGGAGCCGATCCGCAGACGTTCTGCACTTGGTGGAAATCCAGTATCAATTTCACGTCCAGCGCCCACGTCGTTTGAATACCAAATGCACTGTACGCCTATGGGCGTGCTGGGCTTACAGGGAGGTGTGTTCAGGTGCATTCTCTGCGTATTGCTATCTTAATGTGTGATGTTAAAGTCAAGGTTAAAAAAGAGAAGTATATATATATATATATGAGAAAGTTAAGAAACAACAGAAAGGAATGGAAAGGAAGCAAAGTTCCTCAGAGGTCAAACTCAGATATCCTTAAAACATATTCAGAGAAGAAGTCAAACAGCAGCGGTGTGGGATTAGCTCTGCAGCAGGAGGTCAGGAAGTGTTTCCACGGCTATAATTCAGTTATTTCTCCTGTTAGAATTAGAGTCATTTGCGATTATTACAGGCTGTACGCCCTTGTAAAGAAACCGTGAAAAGGACAAATGAGTTGCCAGCTCTCTCCTGTTGCTTGCACCACTCTAGGGCTACACAGGCCACTCTACACTGATCACCAATGTATGAAAAAGAAAAAAGGACAAAGAACTGTGGTTGCTTGAACAGCAATAATAACACAAAAAAAAAAGAAAATGGCCCCTATGGCTGTGATTGCAAGACCTATTAGAAACAGCAATGCCAATTTTATTTATCACCATACGAAATCTTTAAACAATCTGACGCAAAAGAAGAATTGTAAACTGTAAAGTCTACTAGTGATACATTGTGGGGTTAAAAACCACTGCATCCCTCAGCCCACCTGCCTAAAAGTCGAACTACAACTTGTAGTTCTTGGCCTTAAATATGTAAAAAAAACAGTGGTGTGGTTTATTAGTATTTGGTAGGGGTGTGCACAAGAAAAACGATTTACATTCGTATCGCTATTTAACGTCCATGGATTTAACATCAATACATAGAATTCCAAAAATCGAGTCATATTTCTTGTATTTTTTAAATATCTTTTTGTTTTGTAATGGTTTGTACTATCACATGGGAAAAGTAACTACATTTACATACGGTGAATACTTTTTTTTAATTGCAAATTGTTTTTTTTGTTTTTTTTAGGAGAATCGGGGCGGCTGTGGCTCAGTGGTGGAACGCTTGACTGCAAATGGGAGGGTTGGCAGGTCGATCCCTGGCCCTGCAGTCACATGTCGAATTGTCACTGGGCAAGACGCTGAACCCCGAGTTGGCCCCTGATGCTGCGCCATAGGTGTGTAAATGTGTGTGAGTGTTTATCTGATGAGCAGGTGACACCTTGTACGGCAGCCTCGGACACAGTGTGTGATGGTGAATGGTTCCTGTACTATGTTAGTGCTTTGAGTAGTCGTTAAGACTAGAAAAGCGCTATATAAAACCAGTCCATTTACATTTTTGAATCGAAACTTGAGCCTAAAAATCAATCTCGAATGGTGACATTTTCTGAATGGTGCGCCCCTAGTTTATGAACATCTAAACAACACTTTAGCAGGTGAAGCAATAAGAACAAATGGACTTTAAAGAAACAAATGGGGTCAGCTGAAGTTCATCCCGTCTAGTCTGATTGGACTTCATGTGTTAAATGTGAAAGGCCGGTAAGATGCCAGAGAAATGTTTTATAAACTGATGCCTGTGTAAATGTTCCTATAAACAAAGCATTCAGGGTCTGATCAACAGAGCTGGAAGTAAAACCTGTCTGAGATAAACAGGACCGACAGCGTGCGGCATTTTATCTTGTAATTCAATGTGACTTTGCGACCAGCATGCTGTAATTTAAGTCTACAAGACCTAAATAAAGATGGATGTGTTGCCCGCTATAGTCATACTCAGAGAGAGAGAGAGAGAGAGAGAGAGAGAGAGGAAGGGAGAGAGAGAGGAAATCATCCTCTAAAGACTTGGGTGGAATTGTTGGGTGTACCTCCGTTCAAACAAGCTAAGTTAGTCTGAATCAGAGTGGACACATTGATTCTACCAGTGTTTCCTTTTGGGTTTTTTTAACGGTGGGGGCAGGTCAGGTCGGGACAGGATGGAGTTGACAGAACTGAGAAGTTGAACGTTGTCCAATTAGGTGGTGAGTTTTTGGTGGAGTTGTTCATTCAATAGTTGACTCGGAAGAAAGCGAACGTTTTGACAATGAACTCCATCAACACAACAGTATGTGGAGTTCAACTGGACGGGCCCAGTAGCCTCTAATATAAATAGTTGTTAAATTGCTTGTTGTTAAATTGCAATGTGAGTGGCAGCCAATGGGGGGGGGTGGGGGGTGCATTATATCAGCTGGATAATTTAAAAGGCAACCGTGACTACATTGTGCGCCTGCCCTATTTCTGATACCGTGGCAGCAGAATAATAAACAGTGAAAACACTGTCTACACACACACACACACACACACACACACACACACACACACACACACACACACACACACACACACGTTGTATTACTTTATTATATATTACATGTAGGCAGGACCTGAACATTTTTGGCCACACACCACTGCTTTTTACTGGCAAAAAAAAGCACGAGCATTGTTCTTAAACCTGTTAAGAATACACATTTAATTAATTTTACTTTTCTCTGAATCATGCTCATTTTATTTGTTGGTTGATTGTTTCAGCCGGCCTTTTCAACCCAGTATTGCGCTAACACACTTGTTGCGTGGTCAGGCCCTGCATGAAGGTGTTGATAAAGGACACCACCAAACCAGGAAGTTATCAGTAATAACAACAATTCAATCGTCAAGTTTATATTTATGGAAGCGGTGACTGCACTTGTGTGAAGACGTATGTGGTCATCTATTTTTCACTAGCTTCCAGGTACATTATAGTAATGTGTTTCATGTTTTGGGGCGCCTGGATATCTCACCCGGTAGAGCGTACGCCCCGTGTACAAAGGCTCAGTCCTTGTCACAGCAGCAGCACGTTCAACTCTGACCTGTCATTCCCTCTCTCTCTTCCCTTTCACATATTCAGCTATCCAGCATAATAAAAGCCTAAAATGCCCGAAAAAATGCTTAAAAACCCCTCCACCCCCCAAACTTTTATGTTTCCCATCTTTGTTGTCCTTGTTTTTAGCTGTGTGTCTATTTCTATTCCTTGAAATTGTTTTATTTTTAAGGCCCCCGGGCTCTAGAGCACCTGTATAGAAATAAAATGTGTGAAATAAGCATGTGACCTGTTTCAACTCCACCCTCAAAGACTCAAGAATTGATAAGAAAGAATCGGAATCAGGAATATTAATAACAAAGCAAAGCAACAAAGCAAATAACAAACCCTAACCATGCCTGAATATATGTGTCAGACAATCTCACCATACCCAGCTGGTAGATCTTTGGGTTTCTGCTGTGTCTTGCAAACTAAAAATGTCAATCAGGCAAAAACTTTCAGAGTGGTGTTGTATTGGACTAATGAAATCAGTAAAATGAAGAGATCATAGATGAATGGCATCTGTGGTTCCAGATTTAACCGTTTTAACCGGATTTTCTGATGCAAAATGCATCATACAAACATTTTTTTTTTTTAAATAAATGGTACAGATTGTACACAATAATTCAATAATTGCTCTGACCTTCAGCTGCCTGGCGAACTCGGTGTGGTTGTCGTAGACGAGGATGTTGGCGATGAGGCTCTCTCTCTCTTGAGAGAAGGATGTCCGTCCCTCTGTGACGTTCTGCTCAACTATCACCTTCAGCAGAGTGTGAGGACACCTGGTCCCGTCCCACACCTGGAAATAAAAACACAAAAACATTGACTTAAGACTCTGAATCTGTAAACCAGGAAAACAGCGCTGTTGACGGTCCATTTATCCATCTGGAGAGTTGGGCATAATTTTGATTTTAACGATCCCGAAATCTTTCTTTTGATTCTGGTTCTCATTGATTCTTGATTATGATTCTTTGAGGGGTGGAGTTGAAACGGATCACATGCCACAGATCAGAGGAACATTTTATTTTAATTCAATTTACAGTTTTACCTGGTTTGTGTGTTAAATTTGGACTAAACTATTCCATTTGAATTGGAATTTCTCGATGCCCAATCCTATCCATCTGTCTGTCCGAACTCCTTGGACCACATTATATCTCAAAATCTAATTAAGCACTCAGACTGTAAATGTGGAAAATTACATTTCCCACAGACAAAGCGCAGTTTGTTTTGAGGATTTTGACCGCTTAGTTACAGTGAAGGGAAATCGGATCTAACTTTAGTCTATATCATCGACGTTCCACTTCCGGTATTGATCCGTTGATGAAGGAAATTCGGCTGGATTTCACTCATTTAGGCCCGATGTCCGTCACCTTCCTCTTCCTTTGTCTTGGCGTTTGGTTCCGGTGGATTTCTGAGGACTACGGTTAACTGCTCCTCAGATCTCTGCAGGGTAAGTAGTTCATATTCACTAATTACTTCCAGTTTCAAATGGTGTAAAAGCTGGCTGTTGCACACTACAGAAATTCATTTAAGAGGAAAGAATGGTGAACAAACTCGTAGTTGAGGAAAAAAGCACAAACATCTATTCTTAGTCTAATTAAATGTTGCGATTTGGAGAACATGCTCTCCTGGGTGAACGTGTTGTTGTGTAACAGCAGGCAGCCCCATCAGAACAGCTTTAGAAACCAGTGAGAGCAGACTGGCAGCAGACCAGTGGTCACTGCCAAATCCTGTTTAAATGTATCTCCTCTATCAGCCTCACTGGAAGGAAACCAGCCTTCAATTAGACTCATTTCTGCTCTGAAAACGGAGGTGGCTGCTAAAACAGCTCAGGAGGACACACAACATCTCCTCCCCTGAGACATGTGGAACACGTCGATTTACTACGAGACAGATGAAGACGGAAGGCAGACATACAACATGTAGGGCTGCAATTAACGTTCATTGGCATCGTCGATGAATCTGTTGACTATTTTCTTGATTAATCCAAAAGAATATGTTTTGTGTATAAAATGTGAATCAGTGTTTCCCAAAGCCCAAGATGACGTCCTCAAATGTCTTGTTTCTTCCACAACTCAAAGACATTCGGTTTACTCTACACAGAGGAGTGAAGATATTAACATTTCACCCTCGTGTTGTCTTCCCGTCGACGTGTAACTTTGTTTTTTTCTGGGGTCAAAATTTAAAACCTTTTTTTTCCCCAACATTTTGGTTGTCTTTTGACACTTTTGTTGATTTTCTTTATGTTTTTGTCCGTTTTTTTCAACATTTCTGAAGCTTTTCCGATGTTTTTGTTGTCAGGAAGATCATCAAATCAGGTCAGCTGAGTCAGTGAACTCTTTTAAGTCCCTTCTTAAAACATACTTTTACAGGAGAGCCTTTCCCGATCTTATTTGACTTTATTTTATCACTTTTATTTTATTGCATTTTAGGAATTTTATATTTATCTGTATTTTAGTCTTTAAATGTTTTTCATGCTTTTATCTTTTTGTATTATTGTCTCTTTACACTTCTTAAAGCACTTTGTAACTTGTTTTTGAAAAGTGCTCTACAAATAAAGATTATTATTATTATTATTATTATTATTATTATCATCATCACAGAAGCCTGGCTGAACACACTAACCTGACGGCAGCTAGGAGCTAGCTGCTAGCAGCTACAAGCTACCAGCAGGATTGAGACAGGGACCAGGGCAGGTGAATTTAAACAATGTCTGAGTTGAAAATGCATCTTGTTGTCACCTAAGGGACCTGTTAATGTTGCACAGCCATTTTGATTTCATTTTATGTCTGTTAAGAGTCACAAAGACACTCTAAAACGTGCCCCGGCAACTGCCGCTTTAGCTCAGTGGAAGCTCATGCATGTTGCTGCAGCTACTCCGTGTTTCCTGCACTGATTCGGGTAGGTTTTTGTTTTGTTTTTTCAATCGAAAGTACACACATATATTTATGACGATCAAGATTAATGTAAAATATGGCTGGAATTCTGCTGGAGGATCTGAATATTTGTTCTTCCACCGCTGCATGTAGTAAAAAAAGACCCATCACAAATATTGGGAAACAACCTGGCTCATTAGCTTGTAGAAATGCACCACATATCTTAGCAATTCATTTTCATTTCATTCAACTGGTTGGTTAGTTAGTTAACCATAAAGACATGCATGCTGGGTGAATAGGTCTAAAGATGAAAATTAGCCATCTGGCTAACACTGGCCCATTTAGAGAAATATGGATTCATGAGCATTACCCTAATCAAATAAACGCGTGTAAGGTTCCTACCCTGAGCAGGGTGCAGGTGGTGTCGATGGGAGCTTTGGCCAGCAGCTGGCAGGTCAAGTCAAAGTAAGCTTTGGGCGATACGGCAGACAGAGGGATTGAGGGAACAGGGGGGACGAGAGCCTGGTTGGCGGCCCAGGATCGAAGCTCCTCCACGGTGCGACGGTCCTCCTGGTCGATGTGGAAGGAGCGGCTGGAGGTCCGCGGCTCCATGGATCCGCCCTCCGCTCCGTCAAACACCAGCACAGAGAAACCAAAGCTAGTGATGAGCGTCATGGAGTTATTGAAGGACTGTGTCTGTGTAAAAGAAACGTGAGAGCTTTAATCACTGAGCTCTTTAACGTACTGTAGATAAAGCTTTCTAGTAAAATAAGTAACGCTGCACAATACAGCTTTTTTTTATAGCAACGATATCAAGTGGTGCATTAAATACGTTGCAAAAGAGATTTGTGTTAGTTAAAAGAAAATATATAAAACTGCACTTTAAAAAGTAACTGTTCTTTGTTAGTGGTGCCTTTTATATTCAATGTTCAATTTCTTAAATAAAAAGAATGTTGGAAATGATTTTCTTTCATTCGTAGTAAAGCTCATGTTGTTTGTTTTTACTATGAAATGAATAAATAAATTTAACTGGGTTATGCGTTCTACCGGAGGAAAAATTTGACATGTTGAGAGGAAACTCTTCCTGTATTGCTTATTTCTCAACCTGTTAAAGCTATAGTGTGCGTAGTTTCTGTCGCCCCCTCCCCCGCCCCCCATGAGGAAGTCTAAGTAATGACAACGAAACTGAAGAAAGTAGTAGCGTTTGTGATGCAGTCTGTAAAATTAAATGAGAATCAAAGTAATTAAAAAAATAATAATTAAAGAAGAATAAAAAATCGGGGTAAATCAAAATCGCGATTTTATTACAATTAATCGTGCAGGCCTAACAATTATTGCATATTTTTCTGATCTCGTGCAGCCGAACTCATAACGATAGTGGTGGTTTTGGAAGTTTTAATTCATGCCTGCCAAAAAACAACTTGGCAACACAAGATATGGTTCCTATAAGAAGCAGTCTGTAATCCAAGCTGGACCTTGACTCTGTGCAAGCGGAGGATGTCTCCGATTTGAAAGATTTTGGGATGGTCCTCCAGTTTACAGAAGATGGTGCAGCAGACCTTCTGGTTGGACTGATCGGTAATCTTCAGGCTGGAGCAGAAGTCTGTGGAAAGAAAACTCCCTGTGGTCAGAATAATGAAAACCGTTAAGCTGATGGAGAAAGTAAAACAAAACATTAGGAATACAATGAAGAACAGGTCTGAGTTTATCATTAAAATAATAATACATTTATTTGTAGAGCGCTTTTCAATCAAAGTGCTTTACAAAATACCAACAGAACATTAAAATTGAAATCAAAACAGTAAAAAGTAAATACCACTACACAAAGACACCAAAGATAAGTGAACATTTAGGACAAATACGCAAAATCATTACAGTACTCATTCACTTTAATGTCTTTCCTGTGACTTTTTAATCATGCTGATTTAACCCCATGAGGATGAAATTAAAAAGTTCACTAGGAGTTCATGCATGACGTCACTTCTGTTGATGTTCCAAGTATATACCAAACAAAATTGAGTAGGGGTGTCATGATACCAAAATTTCAGTAAAACACGATTCTCGATGCCGATTTCATGCACTTGAAACATGAACTTCTTTATTAGAATATTTGAAAAATATCAAAATGTCATAACAAGACATGTGCAACATATTATAGAACAACATAATGAAGTGCAATTAATTTCAAAAAGTACTGCGCAAACAACAGTGTTTCTAACAGTTGTGTGACCAGAGACGTTACAAACCCCCGGGTAAATATTGGAGATATACTGTATTTGAAAGATGGAGACAGCTTAGAGCCCAAAATGACGCAGAGTTGGTTAATTTCCTCCTGAACAGGTAGCTAAGCATTAGTTTTAGGCTAATTTATCACGGCTACAAGAGACAGGCATTTTATGTCATTACAACATTCGTGTACTCACATTGAGTTATATTGCTAGAGTGCCACTTCGTTACTCGCCAGTTCGTTTTTCATTCAAATTATTTAGAATGAATTCATAATGTAAAGCTATAGTGCGTAGTTTCTGTCGGCCCCATGAGGAATTCTAAGTAACAGTACTGTCGGCCGTCAGCATGATACAAACCATCTGTGATCGCGCAGCCTCCCACTCCCACCCCACCCCTCCTCCACACAGTTGGTAGTAGCCAAGAAGGACACCGAGTATTAAAAAATCATGACTCTTCAGAAGGTTATTATCTTCACTTGAGTTTCTGCATGGGAAAGTCACCAAACGCCACAATCTTCTGAACATAGTCATACTGAAAAATCCAGAGTGTGTGTAGAGCTGATAGTCTTAATTAGCTTTTCAGCAGCTCATTTGGCTTGAACGTAACGGACGGTCATTAATATCAAAAACTAAAGCTTTAAATAAAAAAAAAAAACATCTCTTATATATTTTGGAAAATGAACTCTTTATATATTCTGTATGTGCACACACATCTGTGCAACAATGACTGTATATCTATATGTGTGTGTGTGTGTGTAGATGGATTTTTCTAATATCTGTTTACTTTAAAAGTCGCCTGAAGGATCCACAATGATGATGACAAAGTCTGGGGCAGTTTCCAGCCTGGATGCTGCTTTTTCTTTATTATCCCTCCAAACACACACACACACACACACACACACACACACACACACACACACACACACACACACACACACACACACACACACACACACACACACACACACACACACACACACACACACACACACACACACACACACACACACACACACACACACACACACACACACACACACACACACACACACACACACACACACACACACACACACACACACACACACACACACACACACACACACTTTTTTACCATCCTATCATCATCACACTTCATCATGCTGTGCTTGCATGGCTGCAGGTCCACTCAGACTGAACCGTCTGATGTTTTATTATCTTATTATTTCCATCGCTCCTCTTTTATAATTCCAGCCTCCGCCTGCTCCTCTGGTCCAAACTGCTTTTCAAACACTTCCTGATATCTGTTCACAGGGGAATGAAGTGAATGACTAAACATTGTCCCGGAGGTTCAGTGGATGGGATTAATGCACCTTTCCTGCGTGATGTTGACGAGTTCTGAAGCTTTTAAAGCTCTGAGCCTGATCTGTTCAAACATCCAGACATCCATTATAGGTCCATCAACACATAAACTGACTAATGTATATTTTTGCATCTCCACAGTATGTGTTCTTGGAATAATCTGAGATGGTTCCATCTAAACAAAAATGGTGTGTGTCTGGTCTTAGTCAGTACTGATCCAGCTTATATTGCTTGATGAAAGACTTTGCTCTTCTTTTCAGTCTGTCAGCTCATTTCTGTCTCCGAGGAGGTGATGTGGTTTATGTGTTTGGGTACCTTTTTAACCACTTGCTCGCCATCTTTATTACATTTTTCAAACTCGACAGCTGCTGAGCAGCTTAACGTCTCTGTCCGTGGTGCTGAAAAAGGTTCAAAGTTTTCTGATTTATAATAAAAAAAAAAAACTACTGTAACTTTAATATCTCGTAACAAGTGATAGTTTCTCCCTCACTAACCATTTTGTTAATACATGTAGATATATACTCTCCCAAGGCTCTCTTTATTTTCTTTGTTTAAAAGTTCCTATATCAATAAACAAAGACAAAGGATTTATTTGTTTGGATGAATGGTAATTACTGGATGATGTACCACACCTAATTACTGACCTGAGTATTGACCTGATTGGCCAATTTGAACCTGAGAGGCGGGCTCTAATCCTGTACGTAAAATGTGAGAGTTGGTTTAATTTATACTGTTTATTGATCCCTAGTGTGGAAATTACAATTTACACTGTGTTTTGTTAGTAATCACTACACACAGGGTAAATACACACATGCTCAGGATGCATATATGGAGAGATGTCAGAGTGAGACCAGTGCTGGACCAGCACCCTGGGTGGTTTTGGGGGTTTAAGTGCCTTGCTCAAGAGCACTGCCAGGAGGGGAAGTGGAATCCAGCTACCAATCCATACTCTGTACTTAGGTCCATATGGGGACTTGAACCGGCAAACCTCCGGTTCCCAACCCAACTCCCTACAGACTGAGCTACTGCCACCCACTTTGGTTTTGTTTAAGGAGTAGCACCAGAACAGTTTGAGCAGAGTAAAGAGGAGTTCCGGCTACGTTATTCTTGGTTTTAATGTTTTTTTGAAGGCTGAAAATAAAAGTCCAGTACCAGTTTCCCCAGGGAACCTTCCTGCCAGCGTGATCATCATCAACCACTTATGTTCTTACGGTTCCCCTGAGCTACAACGCACCTCACCTTGCAACAACTGTGTATATTGGGATTGAGTTAATGTTTTACTGCACATGCCGTATCCAGCTTTTAATGTCTCACAGAGCTGCTAACATGACTGTAAACTTCTTTATATTTTTATAGTTATTGAGGTTTTTCTTCCAGGTTGTTTATAACAACAACAACAACAACAACAACAAACACACCTATACTAAATAGTTTCCCAATTTCTTCATCCATCATGTGGATGTGGTTCCAGACTGACCTGTGCCGCGGCTCTTGAACGGCTGCTTGAAGAAGACCACCACTCCGTATACGTTGACTACAGTTCCGGGCTTCAGGTCGCCCAGGCGGACGTACGTGTATTTTGGAGCCTTGGTCGTCCTGGAAACCTGAGGAGAAACAAAGCAGAGTTAAAAAAAAGAAGCACAACCTGCTCCCAAGTAGCTTTGTGCTGGGGAAAGACCTTTATGATGGGCTTATGGTGTCATTAATACATATGTCCATTTGGTTTATGGTTTGTTGTGTTAATATTTTGTTGAATGGTCTGGAATATTGTGGTTAGTGTGTCATCTTTTCTTGAATTGTGTGTGTGTGTGTGGGGGTCGTCAATCTTAACACAGACACTTTTGAACCGAAGCCTCTTCCATTTTCACTGGAAACCTTGGAAAATATCTGAAATAAAACGTTAGAGTTGGCTGGTATTACATGATGTGAAGCCTCGTGTCTCATCCAGTGTTGCCATGTCCGCTTATTCTAAGCGACTTTGGGCTTGTTTTTCTGTAAAGTCGCTTACAAATATTGGTAGTCGTGGGTAACTTTTTTTTGGGCTTGTTTCTAAAGTGTAGTTGCTTATTTGGGCTTGTTCCCAGCTCCATAATAAGTTGTCAAGCAGTTATTTAAATGTAGGAGTTTTTCTTGCCTTTTCCCATACACACAGGAGACAGCAGAGTTTTTTTCCCACCCACATCCTGCTTCTAATTGGCTCTGACCCAGATGGCAACAAGTACTAGCCAATTAGAAGCAGAGCAGGGCAATCTGTTTTTTTGGTTAGGAAAATGTCAGTAAATGCTTTTTAAATGACGTCACTCAAGTGACGTGCATGTAACTAACTCGACTTCTTCCCTTTCCCGGAGTCTTTTGCTCTCTCGCCCCTCTCCTCTCTCCTCCTATCACAGGTGTTTCTGGCTCTGGAGCTGTGGAGTCTGGATCTGTGGGTGGAGTCACCTGCTGGCTCGACACCCTCGGCTACAATTCTCTCTCTCTCTCTCTCTCTCTCTCTCCATCTGTCTCTTTCTCTCACCCCCAACCGGTCGAGGCAGACGACCGCCCACCCTGAGCCATGGTTCTGCTTGAGGTTTCTGCTTCCTAAAAGAAAGTTTTCCCTTGCCTCTGTGGCCTAGTGCTTGGTCTTGCTTAGTGCTCTTGGTTGGGTTTTTGTAAATAGCATCACAGAGTCCGGTCTAAACCTGCTCTTTCATGAAAAGCGCAATGAGATAACTGTTGTTGTGATTTGGCGCTATATAAATAAAATTTAACTGAATTAAATGAAAATACGTGTGTCTTGCGAATGGTGGTGACTGGACTGTAGGAGAGTTTTGGGAGAAATAAATGCCCGGGATAAAGTGGGCGAAATACGGTAAGAAATGTAACAAAGACTGGGAGAAAGAGAAAGGAGTAAAAGAATGGATTCAACCCGACGTAGAGGACGACTCAAAAGCACTATGCAGAGTATGCAAGTAAACTGACAATCTGTATCCACAGTTTACGATCCATCCCCACGGATTGTAAAACCATGCACACAGTTGATTATTTTTCTCTTCCCAAATCCTAAAGGAGCTCCGTAGAAAAAGTTGCTTGTTTTGGGCTTGTTTTCACAAGCCTGGTTGCTTATTTGCGAGATCTGGCAACACTGGTCTCATCCATCATCAGTGTTATAACAGTGTGTGTAACTGAGCTAACAGCTGCCAAACATGCATGCTAACATGCTCTCTGTCTGTGTGTGTGTGTGTGAACATTGCGTTAAACCCTCTAGATCTCATAATCACCTCACTGTATCATCACTAAGGCTAAAACTAAGGGCACAGCTGATGTTTCAAACACCTTAGTTAGGAAACAACTGCAGAACACAAAATAAGTTTCCAACTTCCTCCGTCTCTTTTAAAGTTTCCCCAGACAGATGTGACTTGCAGGGGAGAATAATGAAGATCTGAAAAATGAGCATACACTCATAAAAGAGAAAATCAAAGAGGCAGTCTGTCTGTCCAAAATGTATTTTTACCAGCATTTGTTCTACAGTGCAGATCAAACTCAAAGGCTTAGAATCAGCTTTTAAACTTTGATCACAGGCTTGTTAAAATCTCTTACCTATACTCATTCTGCCAGTGTTTTTCTGTCCGTTGTGGCCGTTAATGTATTCTGTCATAAAAATATTAATCACAGCTTCACCTCACCGTTATTTGATCTGGAACTGGCTTATATAGAATACATTTCATTTCCTGAGGTGATAAAACAACATGCATCTATGCTTTATTACAGTATTATATATCTCTAGCCAGAGTACAGCTGACTTCCATATCCGTCCTCATGTGTCTCTGCAGGCCAACAGTCGGCTTTGATCATGAAAGTCTGACATTTATTATTTATTTATTATTATACTTTGCTCAACACTCACTGAGGAATGCGTACTCGTAAAAAAAAAAAACTTCTGAAATTACAGCTAAACTGTACTCTAAAATGTGTTAATGAAAATATTTTCAGCAATTTTAAAGCTACTATTTTATAATAATGAACGCCCATCACATTCAAGCCAAATTAGTTGCTACAAAGCTAATTAAGACCATCAGCTCCACGCAACTCTCTCTGGATTTCTCAGTATGGCTATGTTCAGAAGATTGTGTCGTCCGGTGACTTTCGCGCGTGACGAGAAATTCAACAGCAGCGTTCTGCTTTAGAGTCAAAGAGGACATACAAATTACAAGAGAATTACCTCATCTGAAGGGTCGGGGTGGTGCGTGATCACAAAGGATTACATCATGTGGATACACCGACAGTGTTATTGTTATTACTCAGAATTTCTCACGACAGAAACTATGCACTATAGCTTTAACAGGTCGAGAAATATGCCATACATTAACGGTAGTAACAGTTTCCTCCGGTAGAACTCATAACCGTACGTTGCAGCCCCCTTGTTGTTGGAGCCATAATAAGTTGATTGGTATTTATTTATTTCATAGTAAAAACGTAATTTTTCTATTCAATTTTGAGTTTATTAATTTAAACTCTGTACATTAATATTGGTGAAATAACCAGTAAAATAATCCCTAGAAAACAGTAACCTCTGCTCCTCCTGATTACGTCATTCTCACACAGGGTTCTTGCAGGTTTTGGTAAGTCAAGTTAAAGACCTTTTTAAGACATTTTAAGACCATAAAGAAATTTAAGACCTACAGGACGCATTAGCAAAAAAATATCTAAATCAAAGAAATTCTGAAAATATAATTTCAATGAATTCAGTCATTGAAAAAGCATAAATTTAATGAAGAGAAGCAATCACATTAGTAACCTTTTATATCCAACAACGTCTTTAGTCACCATGTGCAATATCCAAAGCACCTCGGCTTTCGAGGTGTCAGTCCATCCAAAAGTACTCCAAAGGTTGTTTGACAGAGCTGAGATAATACTGCGCTGCTGGAGACCGGAGAGACCCGGCACTGAGGAGGGCGACAGCAGAGACAGCAGGGATGAGGCACAAAACTGGCTAATTGGCTGAGTCTGCTCAAAGCCTTTTGCGGCTAGCTTGTGTTTCTCCACTCTGGCGTGTGACTCCAGTGCCTTCACACCCAGAGTCCCTAATTGAATTTTTATAAAGCTTGCAGCGAGCCTTGCACCTGGACCTGGGAACCGCTTGTAACCAACAGCGGAAATCGTTGTGATCTAGCCATGTCTCGTTAAAAGAACACTTTCTCCACGTGGGCCTAACCGAACTTTAACAAACTCTGAGGAGACGGGCATGTTTCGGGGCAGGTATTGCATTTGTCACAGGATTTGTAGTTTTATCACCGCGTAGGTACCAACACCAACATCCCCCAGAAAGAAATACAACAGCCTGTACCACCTTACAAAGCAAAAACTCTGGAGCTCCGCTTTGTAGGCTACGACTCAACACTTCTTTCTGCGGCCTGCGTTTCTGGAAAAGAATGAGGGTAAAACCTATTTTAGACCTGACTAAATGAAATGTAAGATCTCGGATACAAATCTGGCCGTTTTAAGGCCTTAAAGTTCTGAATTTGAGATTTTTTAAGACCCCGCAGGAACCCTGCTCCCTGGTATAATGGGGAGCTGGGTGACAGCTTGGTCTGAGAGAGGAGGACAGAAAAGTTGTTAGATAAAACTTCATGTTTCTTTCAAAGTCAACCACAGAGAATTTATTATTTATATTTCGGCGTAATTAACGCATTATTTGAAAGGAACTCTTGTATCAAACTGTTAATCCTCCTCTCCATACCACCACCACCACCACAGACACAGAGGTCTGCCGAGACCCTGATCCAGTTGAGGTGGCTCTGATCCAGCCAGCATCTGACATGAAGCATCCTGAGAGATACAAGACCCCCAACTACACTCCAGCAGCCTCTCCAGCTAACCAAGAATCTGACTCTGACCTCAGCGGAGAGCGCAGAGCTCCTCTTGGCGGCCGGCGGGGATCTGGGATCCAGAAGCGGGGGCGGCAGGAGGGCCACCTAAAGGATAAAGACAGAGAGGAGACATTTAGGCTCTGCGGCGGCTTCCCGCAATGTTTTCGCCGTAGCCTGAAGCAGCCTGAAGTTTATAACTATGCGCTGGTGTGTGCATCGGTTTTTTTTTTTTTTAATTTTTACATTTTTTAGACCAAATAACTCAAATTGATTAATGGAGAAAATAATCTAATTGACATTGGTCAGTTGTAAATCTGAGGAACCTTGTTGCATTGTTGATGTAGTGACGACTGAGCCTGCAGGCGAAACATGAGAAGGATGTGAGATTCATCAGCAGGCAAACAGACTCATCGTTGCTGTTATTGTGTCAGTCTGACGCAGAGTCATGTTCAATTTACAGCTCCTGCACAAGATCTCATGGTCTAACAGACTGTTATAGCCTGCAGACTCAATTCACACACACACACACACACACACGCACACACACACACACACACACACACACACACACACACACACACACACACACACACACACACACACACACACACACACACACACACACACACACACACACACACACACACACACACACACACACACACACACACGGGAACTATCAGGCTACACCGACCAAGTGTGGACTTCTATGTCTGGTCATTTTAAAAATACAAAAACAGAAAAGAACATTTACTTTATTTATAATATTACTGAAAATAGGATGTTTTATGTTTTTAAAGAAAATGCCAAGAGGGGACTTGAATCCTAAGCGATGTCTGTATATTGAAGAGGGGACCTCCATATACTTTTATATTTGTGAGGACTAACAATGACATAATGCATCCCTAAAAAACACATTCACACTCACATAAATGTAGGCATTGTCTCCCGACAGCAGCAGGTTACAGGGATGCAGCTTGTCCTTATGAACAGTGGGAGATTTGCCCACCGTGAAGCCAGAGGCCACAACCACATCCTGCAGAACAACACAAGACAAACAAGCAGAGAACCAGGAATTAAAAACGGAGTGCAAAGAGGATAAATATGCATCCCTCTTCCCAGAGGGAGAACAGATTGAAGCAGATGTTGCATCCTTGGAGACGTTAAGTAAGACGGCACAACAAGCCGCAGAAGATAAGCTGGTGTGAAAAGTGGAGATTGTCTTTTGTTAGGTGTGTGTCAGCTGCCCCGAGACAGTTTTAAAGTCTGCGCTTGAGGCTGACAAAGGGACAGCAGATAGTCTGAATAATCATGTTACGGAGACACGCGGCCTGACAAAACGTCTGTGATCTCCAGCCGCGCAGTGGCTCAGGCTGTGATGACTTCCTGCCTTCAACCAGCTTTACGGCGCTTTGACTTCTATCAGGATGCCACTGAGGGTGAAGCCACAAACACAGTGAGATGCGTCTGACGGACGATTATCCCTGATGTGTTCCCTGTCCCTTGTCCAGGTGAAAAAAATAAAAATATAACAGCCAACAAGATAACATGTGACAGTATTAGAGTGGACTCAAAGTAAACCATGATTCAGAGTCACTGTTTGTAAAGTTCAAAGGAGCTGCAGGAGGTGAACTGTCACACCAGAGCTCTGATATACAAATGATTCATGGATCATCCATTCTTTGAGGTTGTAATCCGTAATATTTCAGTCCTGGTTGATGTGGTGACAGCAAGTGTTGTTTAATACTGCAAATCCCAGATGTCAGCAGCAAATATCTACTTGTCAGAACAAACAGAGGAGTTTCCTGTGGCTGCTCCTCAATAAAAGCTAGGGATGTCCCGATCCCATTCTTTAAATATTTAATATCTGCTCGATATTTTCTGTGGAAATACTGTATTGATACACATTTGGACAGTTTGTCTGCTTGACAATCGTTGTAATGTTACCTGAAAACAGTGTGTAGTTCCTATTTAGCATCTCACATCACACTTTCAGTCAGTATGACAGCTAAGGTCAGAAACATTGAACAATAACGTCGCTGTCAACGGGCTTATCTGCTAATGTTAGCTACCAGCTCTTACCTTGAAACCATCCAGCAAATAGACGGTACCGTAGGGAGGTTACCTGAAACCGGTGATTTAACGTCACCGCTCATTTTACACACAGTTTAACAACAAACACTAAGTGAACATTACTAGCTTTTCATGGTGGTTTTGAGCAGTATTCCCCCCCACCACTAACCTGGAAAAAAGTTTTAAAGCAGTAGTTAACGTTAATACAGCGTGTCGGAGGAATACAGCGTCTCCTGCAGTGGGGAGGTAGAGGGACCGCAGCGTTCGCTAACGTTAACTTCTTGTCTCATCAATTTAATTCAATTCAATTCAATTTTATTTATAGTATCAATTCATAACAAGAGTTATCTCAAGACACTTTACAGATAGAGTAGGTCTAGACCAGATAGAGTAGGTCTAGACTACACTCCAGAATTTACAAGGACCCAACAGTTCTAGTAGTTCCCTCCAGAGCAAGCAACAGTGCGTCATCGGGGTCTGTTATTTACTTGGCTGCCGTGACTTTGCAAGTGATGACACCCTGTCACTGTTGCAGTTGCTCACCCTAAAAGGGGAGAGAGCGCGAATGACAGTTTTGCATTGAGTTCATTAGAGAAGAGGCTCTGCAGAGTCGTGTAATTACGAATTTATGACTTTTCATAAAACAGCTGAAGGAGCGGAAACCCTGTTGTGCGTCTGCCCTATTTCGGATACCATGGTGGCAGAAATTTTACCGTGGCGGATCGCCATCAACATAACAGAGGAAACACTGTGGCGTTCTAAACTCCGGTGGACTTATGAGGACTATGGTTACCTGGTCCTCAGATCTCTGCCGTTTAAATCCAGACAGCTAGCTAGACTATCTGTCCAGTCTGTGTTTTCTGTTGCACGACTAAAACTACTTTCGAACGTACACATGTTCCACTAAAACAAGTTCCTTCCCGAGGCTATTTTGCAGCGGAACCGGGGCTCTGTCCAGCGCATAGCGCCACTCAAGACGATTGTGATTGGTTTAAAGAAATGCCAATAAACCAGAGCGCGTTTTTCTCCCATCCCAGAATGCTGTGTGGACCAGCCAGACCCTGAAGAAGGGTTTAGAAAAGAGAGACTAGCCGATTCCCCGATCACTAAACAAAAAAACAAACAAAAAAGCCCATTTTGGCTCCAACCGATAGGGAGATCCCTAATAAAAGCCAGTTGAAAGCTTTTAATATGAAGCAGCGGCAGTAAGCATAAGCAGTCACTTAATATAGCTCTGATTTGACTGTAGAAAACGGTAAACAGTGAGGCGGATTTCAATGAGATCAAAGAAACGTTGGATTACATGCATGTATTGTTTCCTGTAAAGCCTTTATGTGCAAATCAACTTGAATCCAGCCCAGAACTGGCAGACTCTACCACTGACAGAAAACTGTTATATAGAGGGGTGATTACTAAATGTAAATACATTGATAGGACGTTGCGGAAACAATATCATAATTGTACCAAAAAACTGTGTTTTATTTCATAAAATATCAAGAATTATAACTTTAAAGTTAAAGGTTAATTCCGGTTTATTGCAACTCTAGTTTGATTTTTGTAGTTTTGTCCTCTATTGTCCATGTCTACCTATATCAATATATGAATAAAATGGTTTGAAGTAGTTTGGGCAGAGGTGGAAGAAGAACTCAAATCTTGTATTTAAGTAAAAGAAACAGTACAACTGTGTTGCAAGGAAAAGTCCTACATTCAAAATGTTACTTAAGTAAAAGTACAAAACTTTAACGTGTAACCTGTATACTGTATATTTTAGAAATGTGTATATTATATTACTAAAACATAATTGTGAACGCATTAATATGTTCATCACTTTAACGTCGCAGCTGGTAACAGTGAGGTTCACTTTAATTACTTTTCCCCTCCGGGGATCAATAAAGTTGTAACTTAATCTGCAATCCATCATCATACATATTTATTAATTATATTTCATATTATTAATCCGATTAAGAGACGTTTGGTAGAGTAAAAGTAGAAAGTAGCATGAAAGGAAAATAGTACAAAATTGGACTAAAGTACAGTACTTGGGCGCCTGGGTAGCTCACCAGGTAGAACGTGCGCCCATTTACAGAGGCTAAGTCCTCGCCTCAGCAGCTGCATGTCACGCTCTCTCCCCTTTTATGTCTAATGGCGTTTTTCCACTGCGTGGTATCTACTCGACTCTACTCGCCTTTTTTGGTTTTCCATTACGACAAAAAGTCCCTGGGACCTGCTACCAGGTACTTTTAGTACTACCTCAGTCGAGGTTCCAAGCGAGCTGAGGTGATACCAAAAGGTGACGTGAAAACCTGCAGACTGCTGATTGGTCGGAGGACCGTCACTTATGACTGCGTTTTTAGCAAACAAGAGTGCGGAGTGTGTGTCCAGAACAACCGTGCCATTTAAAAAAATAAATAAAAATCCAGCCAGACACCGACAGATATCTATTCTCTGCACTATTCTCACTTTTCTATTCTCACTATTCAATATTAAGGGCTATTATTTTGCATGTCGTTTCCAATATTGCACACTGTTACTTTTAAAAAAAAAAACAAGACAATATATCAAAGAAAATACTTTATTTAGCTATTCAAGTAGCATCAAACCCTCCCATACATCCCGGTCTTCTTCCTCTGCACCCTGTGACAGTGTCCCCCCCCCCCGGCTCTGCTGGCCCTGATGCATCCCAGTCATCGTCATAAGCCTCTCCATGACTCTCATAAACATTTTACAAAGCAGGTCAGAACCAGAGATTTCACCCGTCGGACATCGAACGCCCAAACAGACGTCTGTTATCCAATAAAGGCCCCAAAAAAAAATCATAATCAAGTATTTGTTATTATTGTCTGGATAAACTACTAAGTATACTACTAAGTATAGTATAAGTGTACACTCTGCCCCATTTAATTTTTTCAAGCCCTAGATATTACGTCACTTCCATCAGAGGCTCAACACAGCTCAGCAAACACTTCTTCCAACCACACCATCAGAAAATTAATTCATCTCATCCTACAGAATAATGTCCTACTCATCAACACATCCTGCAGATCACTCAGCTCATTATCTTATTCAAATCACAGGCTTTATGATGCAGAAAGAAGCAATTTCCACATACAGCCTTCCAACTAGCCAAGCCTGTTTCTTTCTTTATGAAAATAGCATAATACAATCTCTCATGAATATTTAATATTATAATTTTACATTATAATATTATTAAAACTTTCACACTGTTCTTCACTCAGAGGCTTTAAGGACCGAGCAACTTCTCCAAACTCCTCTCTGGTTGACAGGGACACCGACAACTGACATAAATCTGTTGAATATATTAAATGTAGTAAATCATGTGTTATTCCAAGCAGAGTGATGAGTATTCAGAGCCAGGAAACCGTCTGAGCCAGATGTTTTAGTTCGAGCCCAAGCTGAACAACAACAACGAAAAACCAAGAAAAAAAAAATATACAAATACAAATTCTCATTTACATTTAACAGTGAAAAATATACCAAACACGTTTATTTAGAGGAAAATAAGCGCAAAAGGATGTTTTGTTTGTTGTCTTTGTCTCACATGAATAATCTGAATTCACAGATGCAGCAATAAAGCCATTAAAGTAATTATCATAATCATCATCATCATCATCATCATCGTCTTATTTCTCATTCGGTAAAATTAAATTGTATTCCATATAGTTTTATAAATTTGCTTCAAATTATTATGAAGAGTGAACAAAATTTACATGAAGGTTTTCTCAAGCGGGATTTTCTTGCTCCTTATGAGGTCATAAGGGGCAAGGTTACCTCCCCTTTGTCTGCTTTGCCCGCCCAGAGAATTTGGCCCCCATGAGAGAGAGACATCATGGCTTTCAAGCGAGCAAAGTGGCAGTTGGTCAAGGCCACACCCCCAGCCTCCACCTTTCCCCCCCTCTCTCCTCCTCAAAAGCTACAGACCCAGAAATGGCACATACTAAGGAAAGCTCATTTTGGGACTGGCTCTAGTGGCTGTAATCCTGCTCCAAGGCTGAATTTTGGGAAAGAGACTTCAGATACAGTATTAGGGGACCACTAAGGTCTATATAAAAGAGACTTCAGATACAGTATTAGGGGACCACTAAGGTCTATATAAAAGAGACTTCAGATACAGTATTAGGGGACCAATAAGGTCTATATAAAAGAGACTTTAGATACAGTATTAGGGGACCACTAAGGTCTATAGAAAAGACACTTCAGATACAGTATTAGGGGACCACTAAGGTCTATATAAAAGAGACTTCAGATACAGTATTAGGGGACCAATAAGGTCTATATAAAAGAGACTTCAGATACAGTATTAGGGGACCACTAAGGTCTATATAAAAGAGACTTCAGATACAGTATTAGGGGACCACTAAGGTCTATATAAAAGAGACTTCAGATACAGTATTAGGGGACCACTAAGGTCTATATAAAAGAGACTTCAGATACAGTATTAGGGGACCACTAAGGTCTATATAGCATCCAAAGAGCACCATGTTATGGGACCTTTAAGCAGGACAAAGCGGATGCATCATCGGAGCTAAATAAGAAAACAAACTATTTGGATGGCTTTTGGTGTATTTAAAAGGCAGCAGCATACTCCGTTGGAACTGAACTGCATGAACTACTGATTTTTGTTGGCCTCTGTGCAAAGATCATGGGACATCCAAAACAAGTTGGAGTTGTCTAGGAAGGCGAAGAGGAAAAAGAAGAAATAACAGTCGAGCAGGCTGTGTGACTCACTCACACTGACAAAAAAGGAGAGAACAAGAATCAGAAAATAAACTGCAAATTAGATTTAGCAGCCAGATATCAGCGCCATTCACACTTTATCGCAGCAGCATGTCTACACGCACTAAATATAGATTCACGTGATACACGATTCATGAATGATGAAAAATCTCTTTTAGAAGGAGTTGCACAAAAGTTTCCACTTCTTCAGTCCAAGACAGTAAGAAACCTCGAGGAGTTATCTGTGGTACTCATAATGTGGTAGATATTGTTTTTATATTTCTATCTTTTTTTATCTGGTAACATGGTTCGTGAGAAACCTCCACAATAACTGCTGTGCCTTTATATACGTTTCTGTCTAAACATCATATCTTTGATGATTGAGTGAACCTACCCCTTTATTGACAGTTTGATTGAAGTCCTTGGCCAGCTCTCCGAACAGGGCGACGTTGATGGACGAAGGGTTGTGAGAAGAGGAGTTTGGCGGAGAATCTTCTTCTGCAAAACACACGCAGAACATGTCCTAACACTGGATTTGAAATGGGTGACATGTCATGAATCATTTGTGAATGTTTATGACCGTTGTTATTAAGTGTCATTCGGTAAATTGTGACACTTTTAATGAAAAGTTGGCATTGTTTGAGATGTGTGTTTTATGACAACATGACGATAACGGAGACAACAATCTCTATTTAACCTGTCAGAAACATGTCATACCAGGCCCAATTACCAAACTTGAAAACAACTATTTTGCTTTATGTGTGTTAACATTTCATTAAACTGTCATAAGTGGTTGGTTTTGACACCGGCTGTCATAACACTATTGTATTGTGTCATTATTATTTTTTTGACCTTGAGTAAAGTGGAACTATTTGGACTTGTCATTAAGATGTCACTGAATGTCATAAGGCCCGATGGATGACAGTTCATAACAAAACTGTCTATAATCCATCAATACAGGAGAGGAGGACCTGCTCATCCTTCAATTGGAGACACATACAGGGTAGATGTTAGATTGGATCCGCTAGACGTGTCAACGTCAGAGGATGTGCCTCATGGCCCGCCTTATTCTGCCTCTGATTGGCTTTCCCTGGTATTCTTACCCTATCCATTCTCCACTCCCTATGCCTAAACCTAACTACCTCAACCAGCGTAGCAGTCCATTTAGGATCTACCCACAGACAAAGTCTCAGAATTTTAAATTAATAAAAGCATGTACCCCGCCACTATAAGAGTCCACAGACAAGACAACAATAACACACACTGGCCTAAGTCTGCTTCTACAATCTAGATGTTTTAACACACACAAACAGTCTGTAGAGGCCCACACACATTTACACAGTAAAACACTCCACACCATCACCTCTTCAGTGCTACAGTGTGCAGCTTTGGGATCTTAATTGGTGACACTTTACTTGAAGGTTTCTACATCAGAGTGTCATAAAAATAAACAAGTCATGAACGTTTATGACATAACGCTTCTTTTAATAAATGTCTTTGGGGTAAAGGACCCCAATCAGCATTACTGCTGCACCACAAGGTTATAACTCAATGATAAATATAAGTTAAGACATTTTTAAGGTTAAGTTCAGTTCTTTGGTTAACATGTCAAATGGTATGACCCAAGTAAAACATTGAAAAACATTAGTTAAAATGATGTTTGACTATTTACACCAAGGCCATATGCTGATATATAATGCCTGACAAATTTGATTTTATATTGACACCATTTGACATTTCAATGTAAAATCAAATTTGTAAGACTTTTGAAAGATGGAGACAACTTAGAGCCCAAAAGGATGCAGAGTTGGCTAATTTCCTCCTGAAAAGGTAAGCATTAGCTTCAGGCTAATTTATCACAGCTACAAGGGACACAGCTACATTTTATTTCAACATTTGTGTGCTCAAATTGAATTATATAGCTAGAATACCGGAGTTCCTTAACGTTACTCACAAAAACAACTGAGACACAGCCAGTAAAGTTATCCTGACTGGTCCTGGCTAACGCCGCCATGCTAACCCTGCTAACTGCTAGCTAACGTTACCTGAGGACCAGGCAAACAGGCCAAGGCTGTTTACAACCGTAGCCGTTCAGCAGCCGTGGCCGACAACGATGAGTTATTTTAAGCC
This sequence comes from Percina caprodes, assembly GCA_013375575.1. Lineage (NCBI taxonomy): Eukaryota > Metazoa > Chordata > Actinopteri > Perciformes > Percidae > Percina > Percina caprodes. The sequence continues at coordinate 721,374 of JABXJD010000001.1, forward strand.
AAGAGAGGGGGCTGTAAATCAGGAAGAGAGGACAGTGAGTTTGCGGTGTGTTTAGCGATTGTTACCTTAATTCTAAGCCAATAAAGTGTTGTCAGTCGAGTGGAGAGGACGGCAAGGTAGTAGTATTTTTAGCGGCTCCTACTGTAATTCTGAGCCGAGGAAGTGTGTCTGTCAGTTGGGTAAATAGCTCCACATGAGCACGGGCTTTTATGACTGTCAATAGAGCCAGCATCTAACGTTAGCTACTCCGCTGTGCTGTGAAGTCTGGCTATGCGAGACTGACCGCTAGCAACACTGTTGTGGATGCTGTTGTCTCAGCCTGGCAACCTCTGTGAACTTCGAGTCTTGGGAGAAGGGGCGGGGAGACGACTCTCTCAGTATTTTGACTTTGTACTGCACTAACTATTTTAACCCTCATGTTGTCCTCGGGTCAAATTTGACCCATTTTCAGTTTTTTTCATCACAAAAAATGGGCCTTCGAAATAAGCTGAAAATGTCAACATTAGAAGTATCAAATAACTTTGGGAAAAACATCAAAAAAAGCAACCACAACATTGAAAAAGTGACAAAAATGTCAGAAAAGCAATAACTTTTTTTCCTGGTTGATTGGAAGACAACACAAGGGTTAAACACTAGCTGACAGCATTACATATTGCACCTTTAAAAAAAAAAAAAAAAACTGTACCCAAAGCTGTTACCACGGTTCAGATTATTTGTTCTTTGCTCAAATTCACCAACACAGATCACTACCATCTCAAATAAGTAATGATTAATCAATCTTTTAATTTAATGCTATAATTTAATGCTTTTTTTCTACAAAAAAAAAAAATCATCATTAAAACTTCTACTCAAAGTACACAAAAAGATGATTTCCCTCTGTAACTAACAGGTTACTGATTTGTTTCCTTGTAGTAACACTGCCCTTTAACTTTAACTCACTCTTTCCTTCCTTACCAACCTGCTCTGAAATCTAGAAATCTAACACACAGAACCCAGCGGCTTTGACCTAATCCGGCTTCAAACGGACAGCTGAAATACACAGAGACAAACATGCTTGAGCGTTACCTTGGATGACAGTCTTCAGGATGACGTTGTCAGATGCTAACGACACCAGCGGGCATTTTTGAACCACTTTCCCCTTGAAGAAATAAAGCAAACATTTTACTTAGAGACGACCTGAAAAGCATTTAGGTCTCACCGAAGCCCTGCAGAATTTCCCTGAGGGCCTGTCCGTGGATCAAAGCCGAGACAGAGGCTGCGAGACAGAAGGTGGATTACTTTCCTGCTTTGGTTTTCATAAAGATATCCCCCCCAAAAAAAGAAGAAACTAGTAAACAGGTGGTGACAGTCTTATAATTGTGTCAAAATGAAAAGACTCTCTGCTGCAAACCAACCTTGACCGTTTTGTTGGAGCAGTCGGTGCTGGTGGTGATGAGGGAGATGGGAATCCTGGTCAGGTGGGCTGGTACCTGGGCGCCTGGCCCCGCCCCCTCCGATAACACACGCACAGGCATGACGTCACCTGAGGGACATGGAGGGAAGGTGTATTTCAGCTAGGGCAGTGCAATTAATGGAATTTCAAATCACAATTAGGATTTTGGCTCCTAACGATCACAAAAACAATGTAATCGAGTAAAAAAAGAAAGATTTTGGATGTTACATTTGTCAAGTGAACTCTTACTTTGTCTTGTGGGTTTGACGGGATTAGTATTGAGGGAACTTTCACATTTCAAGGTGTTTTCACTGTTGATTTGATTCACCGTTGTAAAATGCAACAGCTGTCCAAAAGCCAATGAGTAAATCGTGTTAAATAATAATCGCGATTTTGGTTTTTCTCATCAATCGAGCAGACCTGGTTTCTGCACCAACAAACAGGGTGAGTTTGGGTTAGAGTCTCTGCTTTAATGTTGGGTTTGTGAAAAATAATGTCACTGATGGCTCATCTAACAAAAATGTTCCAGTCAGTTCACACTGGTTTGGACAGAAATGAATGTCAGTGGTTTCACGCTTCAATCTGTCTAATAAGACAAGACACACAGCCAACCAATGATCTCTGGTTTAAAGGTCTTTAGTTTTAAGTCCAGTCTGACTGTCCTCCACCACAGACGACTCATTGCAGGATAAACCCTCCGACAGGAACCACCGGATCCATGTCGACAGCTCGCGTGAGGGTTAAAGTCTGCGAGCGTTTCAGAGAGGACCCTAGAAAAGTGTTGGCTGTGTTCCCAGCAGGTAGCACGTTGCTTCCTGTCAGAGCTTGTTAGTTTGATTTCTGGCAGATTTGACCGGAGAGTCCCTCGTGGTACGTCGTCGACTGAGGACGGCAGAGCGGGAACAGCCTGCGAGGTACAGAGAGCTGTTCACTCGGCCGTGCAGTCAGGCGCTCAGTCGAGCAGAAAACCCAGCCAGGAATAAAAATAAAATCAAATAAACCTCTTTGATTTAGACCAGAGGGAGGAGCCCGAGGCACGGGCAGCCTCAGAGCTGCTCTGTGGGATCTGACCTACAGATGCTACAAGTCACTCGGTCAGTCTGTCTGAACCCCAAATACATCACAAACCTCACAGAGCTGCAGGTTCACACACTTTCCAACACCTGCAGCTTACCTGGCAGCTAAGAATTACATCACCACATCACTGCGACAGTGACATCAGAATTACTTTTTCAGTGGGTGCACACAGGAGTTATACAATTTTTTTTTACCTGAGGCTGACATCAAGATCTGGTCAGTCATTTTTCAGAACTTTCTCAATTTAGGCCAGTGCTTCTCAAGTTTTAGATGACTGAGGGCCAATTTAGGGTGGTAGCCAGCATATGTTTAAAAAAAATAAAAATGTTTAAATTTTTTGGGCATTTTAGGCCTTTATTTGACAAGACAGATGAAGACATGAATGGGGAAAAGAGGGAATACAGCAAAGGGTCCCATCCGGCGTCAAACCCGGGTCCGCTGCGTCAGGAGTAAACCTCTATATATGGCGCACGCTCTACCAACTGAGCTATCCGGGCGCCCGGAGCCAGCTTATGATTGAGGACGGCACAGGAAGACATTTTATTTGTGATTGGTCTCATAAAAGCATTTGCATTATATTGTGTGAGCACCAAATTCCCCTGTTGGCAGATATCTGGGAATTTGGTGCTCACTTTCTCTCCCGAGGTCCAACAAGTTAATCCATTTTTCCTGAAACCTCTTTTTTGGGGGGCCACAGTTTGATGCTGTAGCTGAATAGTGTATTAAATGTAAGCTATTGAAAGTGTAAGTGTTAAGATGGACTGCAGATGATTCAAATATAATGCATGCATTTCAAGTCATGTTTAGGGGCTGCACAAAATGTTCCCGAGGACCCCGAGTCACACTTTGAGCAGCTAGGATTTAGATAAATGATGATTAGGGATGTTTTCTAATAAAAAAAAAAAGACAAAGCACTAATTCAATAAAGGATTCATTACCTTAGGGTTTAGGGAATCCAGGAATCCAAGACAAACAACTAGCCTATCAGAACACAACCCTAACCACGATGGCTTACCATAATATACACCTGTAGTCTCCTTAAATCCTCCAAGAGACTTCTGTGTATCCGTCTGTGTTGAGTAACATTCAGGTTATCATTCAAAGACATCTTTCAAATTAGAAAAAGACAACTCGGTTAGTTGTCATTGTAAACTATTAAACTAATTGGCAATTATTTTGATCATTGATTAATGGGTTGTAAAAATTCTCTGGTTCCAGCTTTTTAAATATGATTATTGTCTGGTTTCTTTACTCCTCTGACATTAAAGTGAATATATTTTGAGTTTTAGACAAAACAAGACATTTGAGGACATCATGTTGGGTTTCTGGGAAAATACTGATCCACATTTTACAATTTTCTGACCTTTTATAGACCAGACAACTAATAGATTAACCGAGAAAATAGTTGACAGATTGATTAACAATGCAAATAATCTTTAGCTGCATTTCAAATGTTGGAGCCTGTAGCTCTTCCGACACTCCGCATCCTGCTGGTGATGTGACAAAACCCCACCTGTGTGATAAAAATCTACCCACCTTATCTACACTGAGCTGACCTGTAGCCTCAAAAGCTGGTTTGTTTGTCAGTTCAGCTTCAGTTAATGAACCGTACTACGGACTGAGCTGTCCCTCCATCCCACAGCAGCTATATTTCAGAGACCACATCGGCTGATCCCTGCGGTGGGACAGCAGCTGATCCCTGGCAAATATCAACCGGGCCACCCGGAGCAGACGGCGGCCTTCCTGCTCCTCTGAGCGTCACCGAAATGCACCGCTCAGCTGCTCCGGGACATTAACTAAGAGGGTAACTCAAGTTCATCCCAACACCATCGCTCATGGAGGAGGCTGCGAGGGACAGAGGATGGATCTCCGAACACAAGCTCAGTGCAGCCAGCATGACAATCGGGCTGGGAGGACTTTTGATGTTACATTACAGATTTATTTTATTGCACACAAGAACCATGACAAAACAAAACAGATTGGCAGTACCAAATAGAGCCCGACCGATGAAGTAAAAAAATACAAATATTTTTATGGCCGATACCGACACAAATACGTGGTTATTTAAAAATCTGATATGCAGATATATATTTTGGATATATATATTTTTTTAAATCCAGAAACGAGTTACAAAACAAAACGTTAGTTATTTGTATTTATTTATGAGTTCTCACTAAAATAATATGATTGTTTTATTGTCACAACAGAACATCAAAATATATTAAAGTTCTGATAAATAAAATGTATAAAAATACAAACTTAAGATATGAAAGTCCTTTGAACAGAAATGCATTAACAAAAAAATCAGTGTTGCCAACGGGGACGTTGTAGAGCGTCCTCTGGTGGACAGACTATGCAACGCCATCACTAACAGGGACGTTGTAGAGCGTCCTCTGGTGGACAGACTATGCAACGCCATCACTAACAGGGACGTTGTAGAGCGTCCTCTGGTGGACAGACTATGCAACGCCATCACTAACAGGGACGTTGTAGAGCGTCCTCTGGTGGACAGACTATGCAACGCCATCACTAACAGGGACGTTGTAGAGCGTCCTCTGGTGGACAGACTATGCAACGCCATCACTAACAGGGACGTTGTAGAGCGTCCTCTGGTGGACAGACTATGCTAGACTTAAAAATGTTACAGAGTAGAGTTGGGCAATATATCGTTCTCATATCGTGATATGAGGCTAGATATCGTCTTAGATTTTGGATATCGTCATATGGCATAAGTGTCTTTTCCTGGTTTTAAAGGCTGCATGACAGTAGAGTGATGTCATTTCCTGATCTTACCAGACTGTTGTAGCTGTTCTATTATTTGCCTTTACCCACTTAGTCATAATATCCACATTACTGATGATTATTTATGAAAAATCTCATCATGTAAATATATTACAGTATCGTTGCGTTATCAACAGCAAGGTATTTGGTCAAAAATAGTTATAGTTGATTTTCTCCATATCACCGGCCCTATTCCAGAGGCCATGGAAGAACTATAGACATTACCACAAAGTAATGAAATACGTGTGGCAGGGCAACTTTAAACTACTGAGAAACCGATAATCATGAAACCAAGAAGTGATCAACCTGTAGACAATCATCCCCTGAAACTTCAGCTCCCTGTTAAAAACACAAACATGACTCTCCACCTTCCACTGAGAGACTAACCTAACTCTAAACTAGCATATTTAATTGCTTTGTTACTATCTCCAATTTTGCCGAGCACTCTCATTAATTATGGACAGAAGTAAATCACACTCACTTCAAGGTTGCCTGCAACCTGAAGGTTTATTTTCTGTAACATAAAACCTCCAGCTGCCACAGGCTACGCTACAGCACTTTCACCTATTGAATAAATTAAAAAAATAAGACTCACTCGGCTCAGCGGGTGATTCCAGAGGCTTTTTATCAGCTCAGGAGCAGCTTGCAAGTGCAGAACGGAGGGAGTATATCGAGGTGGAGCAGCTCTGCAGCGCCTAAAGAACCCATTTATTACAACCCATTTAAAAACCACAGCAGCACTGAGTCACAGGCTCTCTGTGGATGAGGGCAGAAAGACCCTGGACACAGACACTCCTGTTTAAATTGTCTCAAACCGCATTAAACTTCCTCAAGTAAAAAAGCCACTTGCTCTACAACGTCCCTGTTAGTGATGGCGTTGCATAGTCTGTCCACCAGAGGACGCTCTACAACGTCCCTGTTAGTGATGGCGTTGCATAGTCTGTCCACCAGAGGGGCTCTACAACGTCCCTGTTAGTGATGGCGTTGCATAGTCTGTCCACCAGAGGACGCTCTACAACGTCCCTGTTAGTGATGGCGTTGCATAGTCTGTCCACCAGAGGACGCTCTACAACGTCCCTGTTAGTGTTGGTGTTGCATAGTCTGTCCACCAGAGGACGCTCTACAACGTCCCTGTTAGTGTTGGTGTTGTATAGTCTGTCCACCAGAGGACGCTCTACAACGTCCCTGTTAGTGTTGGTGCTGCATAGTCTGTCCACCAGAGGACGCTCTACAACGTCCCTGTTGGCAACACTGATTATCTTTTTTTTTGTTAATGTGTTTTTGTTCAAAGGACTTTAAGTTTCATATCTTAAGTTTGTATTTTATACATTTTATTTATCAGAACTTTAATATATTTTGATGTTCTGTTGTGGCAATAAAACAAATTATTTAAAAAAAAAATAAAAAATTCTAGCCAGACACCGACAGATTGTCTTCTCTCTGCACTATTCTCACTTTTCAACTATTCAATATTAAGGGCTATTAGGGGCTTTTGCATGTCGTTTTCAATATTGCACACTGTTACTTTAAAAAAACAAGACAATATATCAAAGAAAAGATTTTATTTAGCTATTCAAGTAGCGCATCAAACCCTCCCGTACATCCCGGTCTTCTTCCTCTGCACCCTGTGACAGTGTCACCACCAGCTCTGCTGTCCCAGATGCATCCTAGTCATTGTCATTTTTTCAGCAGTGATTTTTGTTGCTTCCTTCAGCTTCTTTTGAAACAAAAATTGTCTTCTGGCTGTGACAAGTAGCCACATGCCGAGAATCAAAACAACACACCTCCGACGTGCTGTTGTGAGTCGCGTTGAAAATTACATCATGGCAGTTTCGGCTGCATAGCTATGGTGACCAGCCACGCTGAGGCGTTACTCAATCTGCAATGGAAAACGGACGCAGAGTGCGTCCAGTCGAGTAGAGCGAGTCGAGCTGTTACCAGCAGTAGAAAAACGGCATGAGGAACCATATTGGTACCAGGTTCGATACACAACCCTAGTGTTTCCAGCAGCTGTTTTAAAGCAAATAAGCTGTGATAAACCCACTGTACAATACCTGCCCAGAATCAAAAAGACTGACACAGTAAGAGTGAAGAAAGTCTTCTTTCTTTTCCCAGGAGTTGGTGGAGACCAAACCCAAGCTAAAAAGGAGAGTGAATATTGAACCTATACAAATCAGATGGTCACAAACATGCCTCCAATGTCATGTTGCTGGACGGTGTTAATGGCGATATATTATATAAACAGTGTTAGTTCATTCTGGTCTAGATTCATAGTAGCTTCAACAAGGCACTGTTAAACTAATAAATAGTCGACTTTAGCCTATATCTGCATCTCTTCATCATCAGAAGAGGACGAAAATATTCAGAAGAACTGGAGGAGGTACGATACACACTGTCTCTGTGCAGCCGAGATATGTTTTTATCTATGCATCCTTACAAATCAGCTGTCTTTTCTCCCTCCCCCCCCCGGGTAGAAAACACAGATCTAAAAAAGATATGTCCATGCAGAATGGAGGCGTTCCCTGCAGTAGGAATCAGAGTAATCCTCCCAGAAGGCATTGAGAGATGAACCGAGTAGCAGCAGCTGATAAGAAGCTGACCCAGGCTCAAACATAAAGACATCACTGTACACAGAGAAAGAAGACAGCAGTCAGCTGTTGATTAAAGCTACAGTATGAACAACATCATGATTAGGGCAGCAACTAGAGCTATAACGGGTCATGTATTTGTGCCAAACCGTCACGATGTGGGAGTAACCGTCCTGTGCATGCAGCCACACACAGAATTAGGGATAGGGATTGCTGAAATATTAATCAAAACCAGTACCAATACCAATACTGTGACATCGATACCGGTTCCTAAACTATACTTTTTTCAATACCAATGTCATATAACTAATAGAAATTATAACGTTACACAGACCAGCACAAATCTTCCTATTTACTATTTCACTATTATTTCACTAGTATTTTCACATTGCATCCACCAACTTAGAGTAAAGTCTCTAGTGAACACGAGTCTCATGTAAGACTAGAATTGGGCATCGAGATCAATTCCTATGTGGAACTGTTATAAAATGACTAATTTCTAGAGGATTTGGTTTCAAATCAGATCATCACTTCCCAACTTAATATGCGCATTTTGGTTTCCGTAGCGGCCAGGCGCTTCGGCAGCCTCTGAGCACAGTAAGCGGCACTCTAGTGTGGCTTTATTTTACATTGAAAAAGCCCGATAAAACTGCAAACCACCAATGAATCTTAAAGCTTTCCTCCCGTTTATGAACATAGGCATGTGACCCGTTTCAAGTTCACCCACCAAAGAATGGGAATAGAGGATCGATAAGAACCGGGATCGAAAGGAAGAATCAGAATTGTTAAAATTCAAAGTGATGGCCAACCTTATGTAAGACTCACGTTTTAACACTTCAACTGGAAATACAAAAAGTCTACTTTGTGCATGTCTCACAGCTGTTGCTGCTCACTTTTTGAAAAGTTCTCCTCAGCACGCAGAGTTGAAAAATAATTAAAAAATGAATAGTGAAGTTTTCGGGGCTTGTAGAAGCAGATTTTCTTTTTTGATAAGACACTGTAAAGTTGCTGACTCCAGGCTCCACAGCAACCGGTTTTATTGGATTAATGGAGATGGTTAGAGGTTTTAATGAGCTCCTATGGAGGTTTCACCTCACTGAAAAAAGATTTCTACTCAAATACAAATCTCACTTTTTGGCTGAGAACCACTCAGAGAGCGAAATCTGACAGATAAGACGCCAGAATCGGCATGTCTGTAATTACTGTATCAGAGATGACAACCTAATAATATCCTTTAAAAAAGGAACAAAAGTATTTAGTATAAAACATACCTTATAGCAATCTAAGATTAGAAAAGCATTACAGAGGTACTGGCATTAATTGACAGCCCATCATGGTAAAGTAATTGATTAATTGTCAAACTTTGCCTGAATACATTCAGGTAAATTCTTAAATAAGACGGTATCCAAATACAGATGCTTAGAAAGGGTCTCTTAAATTATAGGCACTATATTACATTTCTAATAAAAATGCTCATTCTTGCAGTTGAAGCATATAAAGTCAACCTGATAATTTAGGGTAAATGTCTTTTTTTAAAGGGGACTGTGACCCATCGAGAGGTGAATTCCCTTCCCTTCCAGATCACCATGGGACCTTATTTTGAAAGAAATATGTACAGTAGTGATGGGGAGAGACAAATAATGATTTGATCCCGTTTGAATTGAGCCATGAATTGCATACGTTTGTCAGTTTAAAAGATAATTTTTTTCATGTCAAGAAAATATCCGTTTATCGCAAAACTGTTGGAAGTATAAGACTTTGAAAATACGCAATTATAAAGTCTATTCCCCAAAGTCGCATATAATAAGCGATGTTTCGCTGAAGCTACGATGTTGATGTGTTTCCTACAGGGATGCAACATTACTCCTACTACATCACTACAATGCATCATTTAAAAGCAAACGCCTACAGAGACGGTTGAAATAAATGACAGTTGCCACATAATACTCCTACATTTACACTAGAGACCGACAGAAAATTGATTTTTATGTATACAGTGAGGGAAAAAAGTATTTGCTCCCCTGCTGATTTTTTTGCCCACTGAAAGAAATGATCAGTCAATAATTTTAATGGTATGGTAATGGTATTATTTGAACAGTGAGAGACAGAATAACAACAAGAAAATCCAGTAAAACACATGTCAAAAATATTATAATTAAGTATTTGACCCCCCTCTCAATTAGAAAGATTTCTGGCTCCCAGGTGTCTTTTATACAGGTAACGAGCTGAGATTAGGAGCACACTCTTAAAGGGAGGGCTCAGTTTGTTACCTGTATAAAGACACCTGCCCACAAAGCAATCAATCAATCACATTCCAAACTCTCCACCATGGCCAAGAACAAAGAGCTCTCCAAGGATGTCAGGGACAAGATTGTAGACCTACACAAGTCTGGAATGGGCTACAAGACCATTGCCAAGCAGCTTGGTGAGAAGGTGACAACAGTTGGTGTGATTATTCGCAAATGGAAGAAACACCAAAGAACTGTCACTCTCCCTCGGCCTGGGGCTCCATGCAAGGTCTCACCTCGTGGAGCTGCAATGATCATGAGAACAGTGAGGAATCAGCCCAGAACTACACAGGAGGATCTTGTCAATGGTCTCAAGGCAGCTGGGACCATAGTCACCAAGAAAACTATTGGCAACACATTGCGGCGTGAAGAACTGAAATCCTGCAGCGCCCGCAAGGTCCCCCTGCTCAAGAAAGCACATACACATGCCTGTCTGAAGTTTGCCAATGAACATCTGAATGATTCAGAGGACAACTGGGTGAAAGTGTTGTGGTGAGAGGAGACCAAAATGGAGCTCTTAGGCATCAACTCAACTTGCCGTGTTTGGAGAGGGAGGAATGCTGCCTATGACCCCAAGAACACCATCCCCACAATCAATCATGGAGGTGGAAACATTATGCTTTGGGGGTGTTTTTCTGCTAAGGGGACAGGACAACTTCACCGCATCAAAGGGACGATGGACGGGGGCCATGTACCGTCAAATCTTGGGTGAGAACCTCCTTCCCTCAGCCAGGGCATTGAAAATGGGTCGTGGATGGGTCTTCCAGCATGACAATGACCCAAAACACACGGCCAAGGCAACAAAGGAGTGGCTCAAGAAGAAGCACATTAAGGTCCCGGGTGGCCTAGCCAGTCTCAGACCTTAATCCCATAGAAAATCTGTGGAGGGAGCTGAAGGTTTGAGTTGCCAGATGTCAGCCTCGAAACCTTAATGACTTGGACAAGATCTGCAAAGAGGAGTGGGACAAAATCCCTCCTGAGATGTTTGCAAACCTGGTGGCCTCCTGGACTACAAGGAACGTCCGACCTCTGGGACTGCCACCAAGTACTAAGTCATGTTTTGCAGTGGGGTCAAATACATATTTCCCTCATTAAAATGCAAATCAATTTATAACATTTTTGAGATGCGTTTTGTGCCCATGTGCAGGTGTGTTTTTGAGAGAAGAACATAGTTATCGGTAGTTGTTGTCGCTCTTTTTTCTTCTGAGCAAAAGATTCTTATAAACCAACATGCCACCATTGATTATGTTGCAGAATGCAGAACACAACGCACGATGCAAATCCGTGAAAGGTGAACCGTGATATAGCGACGGTTCACTGTATATATATTCCAATAACACAGAACAAACAGATTTCCCTAACAGTAGCTATTTGTAGTTATTTATGAGTTCTCACTGAAATAGTATTAAAATAGAAACATCCAAATAGAAACATAAAAATATATTAAAGTTATAAAACGTATAAAAATACAAACTTAAGATATGAAACAAAGTCCTACAAAAAAAATAATAATCAGAGTGTTGCCAACAGGGACGTTGTAGAGTGCCCTCTGGTGGACAAACTACACAATCCCAACATTAAATATTCATTTATCAGAATAATTTGTCATCATTTGTCATCATAAATGGCGATACCGATGGGTCGGGAAAAGCTTAATATCGGCCGATAATATTGGCCCGCCGATGTATCGGTCTGGCTCTAATTTACACATGTTCATAGTAATGTAGTCATATCTGTAGTGACTGTAGATAAGCCAGCGGGCAAACAGGTAGGCTAACTTGCTCTGGGTTATAAATAAAAACATTGTCCGGTGTGCTGTGTAACTTTGGATTCAGCGATCTATTCATTCACAGAAGTTACCACATGCTCACTGTCATTTCACACGTTGGAGAGGAGAGTCCTATTTTTAAATCATGGCTCAATTAAAATGGGATTAAATAACTATTTGTCTCTCCCCGTTCACTACAGTACATATTTTTTACAAAACAAGGTCCCACGGGTCCAGCGGAAAATGAAGGACTTCGCCTCTCTTTATGGGAAGATTTTGATATTACACACAGATTTTATGATCATATTTGTATGATTTATTATGTTATTATTTCAAATTATTTATCTACTTACTAACAGCGAGCTAAAACTGATCTCTTTTATCAGTGTACGCTGCCATGTTTTGTTCTACAATGCCTCCGTGTCAGAAATTTAATAATACACCCGAAGAAGATGCAAAATAATCCATCCTGCCAACCTCAGCCAATCAGTACGGAGCGAGGCGGAGGGATGAAAAACATGTCAGGAATGACAGCCATGATGAGACGCTGCCTCTCTGACAAACAGCCCCTGTGTGTCAAAATCACAAAACTGTACTCCGTTCCTTCAGCCAACGCCAGAGCGCTTGCCAAAGACACAAACCCTATTTTCTCCACATTTCCATAATCTTTGTCTTTCTTCTTTTGTGGGGATAAGAGAGAGAGAGAGAGAGAGAGAGAGAGGCAGAAAGAAAACCATCTCCCAGAATAGATGTGGAGAGAGGATTGTCCCAGTGTAAGTGTGAGCTGTGGTGTGTTTCTGTATGAAGAATCGGTCGCTGACCAACATGCTGTTGCTCTTCTTCTACAAACTGGGCACTGAGCCCACACCACAACACTCACACCACTACAGCCACTCTCTGTCCTGTTATAGTCACACATTTTGGATATTACTAGTTCATATCAGGCAGGACACTCGGAGGAAAACTGTTCCTGTCAAATAATGCCCATGTTCCTCGGTTTGTGTTTACATTTCTCAACTCCATGTACTGTACATCTTGTCAGTTGTAGTAAACTAGACAAGCATGTACTAGTCCAAGCATAATTCAATTTTTCGTATTCCTATATGAATACATACTATATAAGAACAAGGGGATTTGCCCATTGTGGAATGACTAAAGTATTATCTAATCTATGTATTAGAGCTGTCAATCTTCCTCTATAACACTATTTGATTCCATTTGATTTTTTAAACTCCAATAATATTCAAATATGTAATGCTCAATTGCAGCCTGTTAAATAATATGTACTACACTACTCAGGCTTATGCAGACATAGACAGACTTGACATAATTTTGCCAACAGCACATGTAGGCTTACTGCTCACAACAGAATGGGGTATTTTAGTTAATACTTGAATTGACATGAATTGTCTCGGTATGTAACCTACATATCTAAGAAATAATATTAAAAATACATAGAGTGAGTTTTGTTTTCAGAATGAAAGCCTTCTTTTGGAAAATGCACCCACTGAACTGCCATTGCATGGCACTAAACAAATGATTTGGAACTGCTGCCATAGACGTGAACCAAAATTATGGTAACACTTTACATTAAGGGGACATGAATTATGAATTCATGAATTAAATCATGATTTGTGCATTATTTTATATCTTATGAATCATCAGGAATTGACACGAGTTCATAGCCTCTCATTCATGACCATATCATGCATGAACACATCAGCTAAAGCATAAGCATGTTGAAGTGTCCTTGGGCAAGACACTGAACCCCAAGTTGCCCCCGATGCTGCGCATTGGAGTGTGAATGTGTGTGAGTGTTTATCTGATGAGCAGGTGGCACCTTGTACGGCAGCCTCGGCCACAGTGTATGAATGTGTGTGAATGGTGAATGTATCCTGTATGATGTAAAAGCGCTTTGAGTAGTTGTTAAGACTAGAAAAGCGCTTTATAAATACAGCACATTTACATTTACATTATGCACAAGTAGTGTTCAAATCAGAATTTGCACAGTGATTATCACACTTTTTTGCAGAAAAATAATTATGATCATGCTTAATAAATCATAATGATGTGCCCACATACTGTACCTAGTGCTTTAGTTGTGTTGTCACTAAGGACAGACTATGAACACGTCAATTCCTGGTGATTCATTCATGATTCATGGGATACTAAGGAATGCAGTAATACATAAATCATTAATTACATAATGCATAATAATCAAAAATTCTGAGGACTCGGAACTCAAAATCGTGACTGTCAATCGGTCAAATTAAGATGAAGACATCCTTTAGTTACTTCGTTATTTTTGTAAACGAAAGCAAAGTGTGCAGCTCTATTATCTAGGCAAATACAAGTATCGGATCAGGACTCTGTATCTACAGATACTCAATATTTAAAACAAATTGGATCATGGCCAAAAAAGATGTACGGGATATCCCACAACTGTGTAAATAAATTTGTCAGCCACTGATGTCTTACAGCTAGATTGTGAAAAACATTCAAATGCAAATACAATTTGGAAGACCCACTTTTAGATTGCCATTTCAATTAAAAAAATAAATGATAAACCCTTTAGTCCGATTTTTAACCCATCAGTGTTACTTACAGGTATGACAAATCCATGAAAATGGAAATTACAGTGCTCATACCCGTCGTAATACCCATAAAAACAATACAATAAATACACTATACAGTACAATACTGTACATAAATACAGTAAAAGAAAAACTTATAAAAATGTGCTTTTTAAGCTGTCTGATAGTCTGAGGGATAAAAGAGAGAGCATACCGCTTAGTTTGTGTCACAGGTGGTCTTAGCCTATCACTATGCTCCATAACCCTGCCAGTCAGATTATCACAGGAGGTTTTAGCCTATCACTACGCTCCATAACCCTGCCAGTCAGATTATCACAGGAGGTTTTAGCCTATCACTACGCTCCATAACCCTGCCAGTCAGATTATCACAGGAGGTCTTAGCCTATCACTACGCTCCATAACCCTGCCAGTCAGATTATCACAGGAGGTCTTGGCCTACCACTACGCTCCATAACCCTGCTAGTCAGATTATCACAGGGGGTCTTAGCCTACCACTACGCTCTATAACCCTGCCAGTCAGATTATCACAGGAGGTCTTAGCCTACCACTACGCTCTATAACCTGCCAGTCAGATTATCACAGGAGGTTTTAGCCTATCACTACGCTCCATAACCCTGCCAGTCAGATTATCACAGGGGGTCTTGGCCTACCACTACGCTCCATAACCCTGCTAGTCAGATTATCACAGGGGGTCTTAGCCTACCACTACGCTCTATAACCTGCCAGTCAGATTATCACAGGAGGTCTTAGCCTACCACTACGCTCTATAACCTGCCAGTCAGATTATCACAGGAGGTCTTAGCCTACCACTACGCTCTATAACCTGCCAGTCAGATTATCACAGGAGGTTTTACCCTACCACTACGCTCCATAACCCTGCCAGTCAGATTATTACAGGGGGTCTTGGCCTACCACTACGCTCCATAACCCTGCTAGTCAGATTATCACAGGAGGTCTTAGCCTACCACTACGCTCTATAACCTGCCAGTCAGATTATCACAGGAGGTCTTAGCCTACCACTACGCTCTATAACCTGCCAGTCAGATTATCACAGGAGGTTTTACCCTACCACTACGCTCCATAACCCTGCCAGTCAGATTATTACAGGGGGTCTTGGCCTACCACTACGCTCCATAACCCTGCTAGTCAGATTATCACAGGGGGTCTTAGCCTATCACTACGCTCCATAACCCTGTCAGTCAGATTACCGTGAAGAGATTGACCGGGGTCCCTCGTTATTTTCAGTGTCATTTTTACCAGACGATCGTCATATACCTGATCCACTGTTTGTTTCACTCTCCCACCACACAGTAACTCCAAACCCTACATATGACTGACATGAAAAACATTCTCACTACGTCCGTATTCACCTTAAAAGGACTGCAACGTCCTCATACAG
Source organism: Percina caprodes (assembly GCA_013375575.1). NCBI lineage: Eukaryota > Metazoa > Chordata > Actinopteri > Perciformes > Percidae > Percina > Percina caprodes. The sequence continues at coordinate 737,301 of JABXJD010000001.1, forward strand.
TATACCCCGTGGACTTCATTTTCATATCAATGAGTCAACATGATCAGACCATGTTAGCCTGTCATTAAAAACAATACCCAAATACATGTCGTTCACTCTATTTCTACACCTTTGATTTCCACTGCCTCAGCTGTGATCTTATTTCTCCTGTAATAATGAGTAATTCTTTAGTTTTCTTCACGTTGAGTTCCAGGAAATGCGTATCGCAATAATCAACAAAGGCTTGTATGTCATTTTGAATAGCTGTAGTCATCATTTTCGATTAACCCAATGAGCACTGTGTTGTCAGCAAATTTAACAACCTGACAGCTTGCCTGCTGTGGACGGTAGTCTTCCATGTAAATGGTAAAACAAAGCCATTAACATGTAATCATATTTCAGCCAGTTTGTTACAGTTTTATGCCGGTCTGGCACAGAACAGGTATGGTATCCTCCTGCTGGACAGATTCAGTCTGCTCTCTCAGCCTCTGTAGCAGGTAAACCTTTATGTGCAAAGGGTGATAAAAGTGGCAGGTGGTCTCTGTAATGCAGCAGCCAGTGAGGCAAAGAGGAGAAATAACCATGATGCCACAGCCAGATGAAAGTCCTGTCCAGCAGGAGGTCGCCAGGGTCGCGCATTGAGTGGTCTATCCCACTGCAGTGGCCACCGATTCAAAAGCAGGACAGAAAGCTATACTTTTAACTCTCACAGCTCAGAACTAACAAAGATTTGTCTGCAGAGAATCCAAAAGACAGTCCGTTAACATTGGGTCTCCATCTCAGCCCTCCGTCCGGCCTAAAACTGCAGTTTTCTCTGCAGTTGTTAAGAATAACAAAGTTAATCCCTTTTAAAACGCCCACTTGCCATTTCAGTGTGTACAGGGTGATATACGGGGTCCAGTAAGGGTCATGAACTGTGTTGCAGTACTGCAAAGAACAGCCTTTATTAGTTGCCTCCAACTTTCACTGTGATCACAATAAAAGATCACAAGTCTCCCCTGATGTAAGGCCTCCATTTGTTTAGTTTTCAGGCAATTATATTAGTTGGTGCCAAGTCGTATATATCGAAGTACTGTTTAACAAGTCACAGACTCGCGGTAAGTCCAATATGACACGAACAAGGCAGACACACCCACTTATAAACTCCAAATACAGTATAAAAATAGCTCAACAGGAAATCCTCTTAATGACATTTTGTGCAGCGGTGACTTCAATTAACTACCTGCAGCCTCTTTCCTTTTAGATAGTAAATTAGCTTGTGATGCAATTTCTTTCCTCCAAAATAAACACTGTAAACCGTTAAATCCATTTTACGAGTCGTTGGGTCCCACACTGTCATCCCTCCATCTGAATAACCATGCAACAGCTCAATAAAATGTCAGCAGTAAAAACAGGCTGAGCTGTTTCCTAACACAATCACAACCTCATTTGAACAAAGAACGTGGAAGAAATAAGAGGAAAATAGGTTTTTAAAGTGGCCCATAATGACTGCTGTGTCTAGAAGTGATTGAGCAATGTCGTCTTTTTCTTCTATTGCTGCTGCTCAAAGACGTCTTTAACATTTTAAGAATTTAGATTCACAAAAACTGTCAACCAAAAGAGAATTACAGTGAGTTGAAGTTAAAAGCCTCAATTCCTACATAACAAGCAACCAAAAATAGACAGACCAAGGAATAGAAGTCACAAATACAACATCATATATCACAATTGCACATTTTCAATTCAAATTTTGCTGCTCTTATTTCCTTCATTGTATGTGCCTTCTTATTTTTACTTTCTATATTGTTTACTTAAATGTTATGTTTGTCTGTGGACCGAATTGGGATAAAGGGAAACGTAATTTCGATCTCTTTGTATGTCTTGACATGTGAAGAAATTGACAATAAAGCTGACTTTGACTTAAACATTGAATCATTGCATAAGAACAAATGTCAAGTAGAGTTAGTGTTCAATAACACCTGAACCCAAAAAATGTAAAGTAACATCAGCATTGCACAGTCTAATGTATGTCTACTACTATCTCTGTGACACGAATGTATACATATACTGGGGTTACAGTAGTAGTTACAGTACACTAAATACATATCAGGTCCACCTGAAGCTAGCTAATGCTAACATAAAGAGGGACCACATACAAATATGTCGCTATCTTTGTGTAACACGTTACAGTTACTGTAGTCACTGGGATTAGTTGTTACTGTACAATAAATAAATACATAAATACATACATACATACATACATACATACAGGTCCACCTGTCACCGTTCATTTTATACATTCTGAAAGGGGGAAGTAACGAAGCTAAAAGAACGAAGCTAGCTAAAGCTAACATACAAATATGTCGCTATATATTTGTGTAACACGTTACCGTTACTGTAGTTACTTTTAGCTACAGCAAGTTAGCTAGTTAGCCTGCTAGCCAACTTTAGCAAACACTTCCACGTACGGGCAGCTTAGTAGCCTCCTATTTAGCACTTAATCGTCTTACAGTAGCACACATGACAAGTATACACTAATTTTATACAGTGTAACGCAAAGCTAATAAACAAAGAAAACTGTAACGAGCGGGACATGTCGTTTAATAGAACGTCAAGTGAACTCCATTACAAAAACCTTAGTTTTAAAGTTGTATTGATACTCTGCAAACATACAAATACATTAGAAGATAATGTACGAGATTTCATCAATACATAAACGCTTTTTGTGAATTCGGCTGGCATACAACACATAATGCAGCACGTTATTTAATAATATTTCAACTTTCCCTCGGACCTCAAGCAGTGGATAGTAGCATGATATTGAGGGCAAGGACTGAGAGAAGTAACAAAACAAACCAACATTATTTTATTTAGTGACGAATGCGTAAATGATGTTAGCCGTATTTTAAAGGAGAATTTACAGATCTGTAAAATATAGAAAGCCATACTCTACGTGCTGAATGCTTGTATCAATAAGTAATGCAACCCGAAACATAAGGATTGACAGATTGGGTCTGGCCAAACATTATTTGCCCCAAAGCAACGAACATACAGTTAATAAATGGCCCGTCGTTGTCAAATGCTAATCTTCCAGAGTTTGTGTAAGGAAACACCACATTATATTCTGGAAACAAGAGAGTAAAACTTACGGTTGCAGGAGTTGGGTTTGTTTCCCTCGCTTTGTTTCGAATTGACAGGCTGCTGTAACGCGCATGCGTGAAGGGAACCCCAGGAAAGCGCTACTACCGTATTTATTACATCAACAAGAAATACTGACTGTATTGAAAGTAATGGGGAACAGAAAATGAAATCAGAAAACAATAATAAAGAAATTAAATATAGCCAGAGAAAATAAAATATAGAATGAATCAAAATGAAAATAATACAACTATAAAATTGTGAAAATAATAATTGACATAGGTGCAAACAGTTGTATAACTTCAGGTTGTGTTTAACCCTCGTGGTGTCTTCCCACCAATCTGGACATTTGTGTTTTTCTGAGTCAAAATTGAAAATGAAAAACCTTTTATCAACCTAAAATCTTTTTTAATCGACCCTTTTGTGGCTTTCCCCCAATGATTTTTTCCATTGGTCACTTTTTTGACACTTTTGTTACTTTTTACGACATCTTGTCACATTTTTGTCACTTTATTTGACATTTGTTCACATTTTAGTCACTTTTATTGACATTTTTCTCGGTTTTTACACTTTTTACGACATCTTGTCACATTTTTGTCACTTTATTTGACATTTGTTCACATTTTAGTCACTTTTATTGACATTTTTCTCGCTTTTTTTTACACTTTTTACGACATCTCGTCACATTTTTGTCACTTTATTTGACATTTGTTCACATTTTAGTCACTTTTATTGACATTTTTCTCGGTTTTTTTACACTTTTTACGACATCTTGTCACATTTTTGTCACTTTATTTGACATTTGTTCACATTTTAGTCACTTTTATTGACATTTTTCTCGCTTTTTTTTACACTTTTTACGACATCTCGTCACATTTTTGTCACTTTATTTGACATTTGTTCACATTTTAGTCACTTTTATTGACATTTTTCTCGGTTTTTTTACACTTTTTACAACATCTTGTCACATTTTTGTCACTTTATTTGACATTTGTTCACATTTTAGTCACTTTTATTGACATTTTTCTCGCTTTTTTTACACTTTTTTTGAAGTCCTTTTACCAATTGTTTTTTCTCCAAATGCTTTAAAATTGACAAAAAAACACACAAATTCAATGAAAGTAGTGAACTGATTATTTATTTAACTCATGAGGAGCGTTGTTGGGAACCACCCACGTTACTTTTTTGGAAAATTAGTTTGAAAGAAACCCAAATCTTTCATATAGAAACTTTTTGGAAAGGGGTCAAATTTGACCCGAAGACAATAGGAGGGTTAATTATAAAAAAAAACAAAAACAATAATAAATAAAAAAAAGTATTTTCGCTTGAGCAATGTATTTCTTTTCTAAACCTTTTGTTTAATTGTGTTAATCGCTTACATGTCAACTGGTCTAGCTTTGCCAGACCTTCCTCCACAGCGCAGCGAAGGACGGTCTGGCTAGTCCACACAGCATTGCCCGGATGGGAGAGAAACGTGCGCTGGTTTATTGGCATTTCTTTAAACCAATCAGAATCATCTTGGGCGGTGCCAAGCACTGCACCCGGTGATGCTGCAAAATAGCCTCAGGAAGGAACTTGTTTTAATGGAAAATGTGTACGTTAAAAAGTAGGTTTAGTGCAACAAAAAACTCAGATTGAGGGCACCCTCAGTCAGCTGCAGTCTGCAAGACCCAGGACTAGGTGGAGGGACGTCCAGCTGGGAGGAGGCCTCGGGGAAGACCCAGGACTAGGTGGAGGGACGTCCAGCTGGGAGGAGGCCTCGGGGAAGACCCAGGACTAGGTGGAGGGACGTCCAGCTGGGAGGAGGCCTCGGTGAAGACCCAGGACTAGGTGGAGGGACGTCCAGCTGGGAGGAGGCCTCGGGGAAGACCCAGGACTAGGTGGAGGGACGTCCAGCTGGGAGGAGGCCTCGGGAAGACCCAGGACTAGGTGGAGGGACGTCCAGCTGGGAGGAGGCCTCGGGGAAGACCCAGGACTAGGTGGAGGGGCGTCCAGCTGGGAGGAGGCCTCGGGGAAGACCCAGGACTAGGTGGAGGGGCGTCCAGCTGGGAGGAGGCCTCGGGGAAGACCCAGGACTAGGTGGAGGGACGTCCAGCTGGGAGGAGGCCTCGGGAAGACCCAGGACTAGGTGGAGGGACGTCCAGCTGGGAGGAGGCCTCGGGAAGTCCCAGGACTAGGTGGAGGACGTCCAGCTGGGAGGAGGCCTCGGGAAGACCCAGGACTAGGTGGAGGGCGTCCAGCTGGGAGGAGGCCTCGGGGAGACCCAGGACTAGGTGGAGGGGCGTCCAGCTGGGAGGAGGCCTCGGGAAGACCCAGGACTAGGTGGAGGGACGTCCAGCTGGGAGGAGGCCTCGGGGAAGACCCAGGACTAGGTGGAGGGACGTCCAGCTGGGAGGAGGCCTCGGGGAAGACCCAGGACTAGGTGGAGGGACGTCCAGCTGGGAGGCCTCGGGAAGACCCAGGACTAGGTGGAGGGACGTCCAGCTGGGAGGAGGCCTCGGGGAAGACCCAGGACTAGGTGGAGGGACGTCCAGCTGGGAGGAGGCCTCGGGGAAGACCCAGGACTAGGTGGAGAGATTATATCTCCAACCTGGCCTGGGAACGCCTCGGGATCCCCCAGTCGGAGCTGGTTGATGTGGCTCGGGAAAGGGAAGTTTGGGGTCCCCTGCTGGAGCTGCTGCCCCCGAGACCCGATACCGGAGCGGATGAAGATGGATGGATGGATGGATGGATGGATGGATGGATGGATGGATGGATGGATGGATGGATGGATGGATGGATGGATGGATGGATGGATGGATGGATGGATGGATGAACAAGGCATAATAATATACAGTCTATGGATTGAACATGTCCCGGCCATAGACTGTTAATAACTATACAGTCTATGGTCCCGGCTCGCTCTCTCTCTCTTCCCGTGGGGTCGAAGATCCAGCTGTTCCACTTAGCGCTCCCTCTAGAGGCCTGGAGAACTTCTGTTGTGTAATCTGGATGCAGCGGTTTTTTGTTGCATTTGTTTTTGTGGTTTGTGTGCTTTTCTTTTTGCATCATTTTTTATTTGCATCGCGTTTATTTGGTTGTGTTGTGTGTAAATGCAGCGCGTTTATGTATTTGGTTGTGTTGTGTTGTGTGTAAATGCAGCGCGTTTATGTATTTGGTTGTGTTGTGTTGTGTGTATATGCAGCGCGTTTATGTATTTGGTTGTGTTGTGTTGTGTGTAAATGCAGCGCGTTTATGTATTTGGTTGTGTTGTGTTGTGTGTATATGCAGCGCGTTTATGTATTTGGTTGTGTTGTGTGTATATGCAGCGCGTTTATGTATTTGGTTGTGTTGTGTGTATATGCAGCGCGTTTATGTATTTGGTGTTGTGTGTATATGCAGCAGCGCGTTTATGTATTTGGTTGTGTTGTGTTGTGTGTATATGCAGCGCGTTTATGTATTTGGTTGTGTTGTGTTGTGTGTATATGCAGCGCGTTTATGTATTTGGTTGTGTTGTGTTGTGTGTAAATGCAGCGCGTTTATGTATTTGGTTGTGTTGTGTGTATATGCAGCGCGTTTATGTATTTGGTTGTGTTGTGTTGTGTGTATATGCAGCGCGTTTATGTATTTGGTTGTGTTGTGTTGTGTGTATATGCAGCGTTTATGTATTTGGTTGTGTTGTGTTGTGTGTATATGCAGCGCGTTTATGTATTTGGTTGTGTTGTGTGTATATGCAGCGCGTTTATGTATTTGGTTGTGTTGTGTTGTGTGTATATGCAGCGCGTTTATGTATTTGGTTGTGTTGTGTTGTGTGTATATGCAGCGCGTTTATGTATTTGGTTGTGTTGTGTTGTGTGTATATGCAGCGCGTTTATGTATTTGGTTGTGTTGTGTTGTGTGTATATGCAGCGCGTTTATGTATTTGGTTGTGTTGTGTTGTGTGTATATGCAGCGCGTTTGCTGAATGCTGCACAAGTTCTCAAATTAATGAAGTTGTTTTCTTCATTTGCTGGTGTTTTGTGTATTTGCATGTGTTTTCTGACGTTGCAGGGCGTTGGCCCCTGTCTGCTACCGTACGATACACTGGTAAGAGCAAATTGCGTTTAACCATGTATCCAGCTAATTTGAAGAGCTCATGTTACTGTATTGTGTGAACAGTTATTTATTTTTTTATTTAATATTGTATGGTCCTTTGTATGGTCCTCGTTTGGGGTCAAATATTACACTAAAACAAGTTCCTTCCAGAGACTATTCTGCAGAGAGACGGTAGCTGCAATGGGAGCATAGACTGCAATATATAAACAGTCTATGGATGGGAGCAAACAACCCAGACAGTCTCCAATCCCAAAATGCATCTGTGGTGTAGCCAGACTTTACTCTAAGGCGCTGTGGAGCTACAGCTGGCAATACAAGACCAGTGGGGGAATGTAAATAAATACATTTACTCTGTACTGTACTTACAATTTTTACGTTAATCTTGATCGCTATAAATATGCGAGTACTTTCCATTGAAAACAACCCAATGTGTTGCGATCAAGATTAATGTAAAAAGTGGCCGTAAATCTTCTTTAAGTACAAATTTGAGGTACTTTCCTTGAGTGTTGACTTCTACTCCTCTACATTTCAAAAAGAAATATTGTACTTTTTTCTCCACTAAATTAATGACAGCTTTTAGTTACTAGTTACGTTACAATTAAGATTTTTGCACACAAAACACATGTAGTTTATACGATCTTTTATCATAAATTAAACTAGACAACATTATAACAACCTACAAATCCAGTTTCTAAAATGGGAGGATTGATTGATCATTGCATTGAGCACTATATAAAGAATACCTTGCACCGTCTTACCAAAAGTGGGAGTAAAAATCTTAATTGTGTGCAGTGGAACAAGAGGACAAAGTCAGGAGGTCATTAAAATCATTGGGAATTATGCTCTGCTGAGCATGACTATCCTGTGTGGATTTCACATCAATCTGTTATAATAATTGAGAAACATCTCTGGTTACATTGGGATCAATCAGCCTCATTATGCGGGGCAGAAACAACAACTTCCCTCTCATCAAACTGCCGCTCCAGTGTCATATCCATGTTACATTATAGATGGAAACCTCCTTATCTTTTTACAACCACATTACTGACTGTTTAATTAAATTGAGAAATGCCAAACACTCACGGAGCCTGTGATAGAGAGTATTATTCTGCTGCTGTATTAGCAGGAGACTCATCACTCAGCACTAATGAGTTCCTTCTGCAGAGACACATCACAGGAGCAGGCCTGAGGTTCTGGTCTTGCTTTATGTTGCTAATCAACCGTCTGGCTCCGTGAAGAATATCGCCAATAAAATACATATATGAAGCTGTCTTCCAGATGGAATACAACAACTTCCATATTGGTCTGTTTGGCTCTGTTGTTGCCTGGGGAAGGAAGGAGGAAGAGTCCTGATAAATTATGCACACTCTAAGAAATATCTGTGGACATAGGCCTAGATTCACCCAAGAATTGAGAAGAGGTATTTGTCCACCTTTAAAAAAAATGTTAAAGACGACCCCAGAAGAGTTAAAAAATAACCGTTCAGGGGGCTCAAAACATGTACATATTCTCCTTCCCTGTAAATAAATGGTTTCCAATGATTTCAGACACCCCTATAGTGGACCGTACCATCTTAACCACGCAGCGCTCAGCTCTTTTCTTTCTCTCCTCCTCCCTGAAATGTAGCTGAATGCAGGAAATTAAGTGTTTGATGCTCAACCTTTCCTAGGGGAGGACCCCCTGGTGATAGTGCGCCCCCACCCCCTGCCATATGATTAAGCGAAACCTACGCCCTTAGTCTGTGTCTTAACAGTTGCATGACTGAATATTTTAACAGAAAATGTCCATAGATTGTGATTCACAGTTGTATTTCTGTTTATTTACATGTCAAATTTCAGCGGTGAGTAATTGTGGGGAAATTAGCGACGTGCATGTTTAATTGGATATCTAGTAGTTTAAATGTTGTTTGAGTTGGTCATGCGTCACATGTGTGAATTTCTGTTGGATATCACTAATACTAGCTATTGTAGTGAGCTGTTCACAACACTATTATCATAAGTTGTTAACCAGCACTTGGATATGGAGTGTATAAATCCGTACAGTAACAGAACTAAAGCACTGGCAGCTCATTACCAGGACTTAGTCCCGTAATTAGAAACAGAATATTTGTGTGTCGCTACAGTGAAAATACAGAATATTTTCTGTTAACTTTCTCTCATACGAAGCTGCTCAGTTAGTAAACCTCTTGTTGGCGCTTTCAACTCTTCTGTCAACTCTTCTTTCAACTCTTCTGTCAACTCTTCTTTCAACTCTTCTGTCAACTCTTCTTTCAACTCTTCTTTCAACGCTTCTTTCAACTCTTCTTTCAACTCTTCTTTCAACGCTTCTTTCAACTCTTCTTTCAACGCTTCTTTCAACTCTTCTTTCAACTCTTCTTTCAAAGCTTCTTTCAACTCTTCTTTCAACGCTTCTTTCAACTCTTCTTTCAAAGCTTCTTTCAACTCTTCTTTCAACTCTTCTTTCAACGCTTCTTTCAACTCTTCTTTCAACGCTTCTTTCAACTCTTCTTTCAACGCTTCTTTCAACGCTTCTTTCAACTCTTCTTTCAACTCTTCTTTCAACGCTTCTTTCAACTCTTCTTTCAACGCTTCTGTCAACTCTTCTTTCAACGCTCTTTAACGCTTCTGTCAACTCTTCTTTCAACGCTTCTTTCAACTCTTCTTTCAACGCTTCTTTCAACTCTTCTTTCAACTCTTCTTTCAACTCTTCTGTCAACTCTTCTTTCAACGCTTCTTTCAACTCTTCTTTCAACGCTTCTTTCAACTCTTCTTTCAACGCTTCTGTCAACTCTTCTTTCAACGCTTCTTTCAACTCTTCTTTCAACGCTTCTTTCAACTCTTCTTTCAACGCTTCTTTCAACGCTTCTTTCAACTCTTCTTTCAACGCTTCTTTCAACTCTTCTTTCAACGCTTCTTTCAACTCTTCTTTTACCACTTCTTTCTTTCAACGCTTCTTTCAACTCAACGCTTCTTTTGTTGCTTCTTTCAACTCTTCTTTCACCGCTTCTTTCTTTCACCGCTTCTTTCTTTCGCCGCTTCTTTCTTTCAACGCTTCTTTCTTTCAACGCTTCTTTCTTTCAACACTTCTTTCAACGCTTCTTTCGCCGCTTCTTTCTTTCAACGCTTCTTTCTTTCAACGCTTCTTTCTTTCGCCGCTTCGTTCAATGCTTCTTTTGACTTTTGTTTACATGCTTTGACACTACTACACTTTTTTCAACACTGTTTTCAACACTTTTTTTCTAACGCTTTAGACAAATCCAATTGCTGGTCAATAATTTCTGATAACGGGGTTGTAAACAGCTCATGACGTTAGTTGTCGGAGCACAGATACAGGTAATGCAATTCAAAATGTAAATGAACACAAATACTGTGAATCACATTCTATGGACAATTTCTGTCAAAATATACAGTCATTTAACTCTTAATATATAGATATTTCTTAAGTGTTGGTTGGAATGATTTTGTACTTATTGTTTGTCAGGGTTATGCATTTCTGAATTGTGTGTGTTTCTCTCTTAAACCACCTGGGAACTTAACATTAAAGATTTATGTTTCTACTATTTTCCATTTAATGTATGTTATTGCACTTTGCACCTTGTAATCTGAGTTTTGCATCATTCATTATCTCTGCCAAGGAGGTCATGTTTTCGGTTCGGTTTGTTTGTCTGTCTGTCAGTGTTACAGAAAAACTACTTAATGAAGCCTGGTGGAAGGGTGAAGCGTGGGCCAAGGAAAAAGCAATTACACTTTGCTGTGCATCAGGATCAAGGGGCGGATATACGTTGTTGTTTTTTTACTTTTGTTAACATTGCAAGATAGGGCATGACCTCGCAATGAAGGAAGGAAACCTGTGAAAATATTAACAGCTTGATCTTTACTGCACAGTGCTGTGGTCAAGACCACCAAAACCGAGACCAATTCACGACCAAGACCAGAGTGCATCGAGACCGAGACAAGACTGAGCCTTTGACGGATTGAGACCGAGACAAGGCCGAGACTTTAAGGGGTCGAGACCGAGACATGACCAAGACATTGAGGGGTCAACACTGAGACTTTGAGGGGTCGAGACCATGACATGACCGAGACTTTGAGGGGTCGAGACCGAGACAAGACTGAGCTTTGAGGGATTGAGACCGAGACAAGACCGAGACTTTGAGGGGTCGAGACTGAAACAAGACCAAGATTTTGAGGGGTCAACACCGAGACAAGACCGAGACTTTGAGGGGTCAAGACCGAGACAAGACTGAGACTTTGAGGGGTTGAGACTGAGTCAAGACCGAGACCGAGAGACAATACCGAGACTTTGAGGGGTCGAGACCGAGACAAGCCCGAGACTGAGGGATTTAGACTGAGTCAAGACCAAGACTAATTTAATCTATTTCTAGTTCTGTCTGGTCTAATCTATTCTCTAGTCTAGCCAAATGTAATTCTAGTCCAGTCTATCCATAGTCTACAAAATCTAATGTAGTTCTGTCTAGTCTATTCTCTAGTCTAATTAAATCTAATCTTGTCATGTCTAGCCTTCCTAAACTGAATAAAAACTTTAGCAGACAGAAGCTCGATTGCCAACACCCATCAATAATCCCATGAAAAAATAACCAGGAGATCACCCAGCAGCAACACAGACAACACAAAAATATGTCCATAAATCCTGACGCCACCCTCACTGAAGCCTGGAGTAGGAAGAGGAGGAGGAGATTTACTGGTCCTGTCCCCCCCACCAATGAGCTCCATCATCCCTGTGAGTTCCAGGCCAGGCCCTGAGGAGTGCCTGTGTTATTGGGTGTCGTGGCAGACAGAGAGCTGAAGGTGTGTGGCCTTTGGTCCAGATCCCGCTGCTCATTACACTGACAGTAAAAAAAACTAAAACACAAAGTACCATGCAGGATCATGTCAGCAGGTTTCTATATTAGAAACATGTGTGCCCTTCAGTGGTGGAAGAAGTGATGAAATACTTTATCTAACTAAAAGTACCAATAACACACTGTGAGAATACTCTGTTACAAGTAAAAGTCCTGCATTAAAAATGTGGAGTAAAAGTATGTAAGTATCTACAGAAAATGCACTCAACGTATTAAAAGTAAAAGTGCTCCCATGATGTAATGAAATGATCCAACAAACAGTTCTTACAAGTGTTTAATCATCTACTCATTTTAGCTGTACTTACTTGTATGTTATATTGTTTAATGGTAGTTTAATGCATAATAAAACCTTGTATTATATAAACTACATGTGTTTTGTATGCACACATCCTAATTTAAAGTAGTAACTAAAGCTGTCAGATGAATGTAGTAAAGTCACTAAAATGTATCGGAGTAGAAGTTGAAAGTCGCATGAAATGAAAAGACTCAAGTAAAGTAAAAGTACTCCAACAGTAGTACTTGAGGAAATATACCTTGTTACATTCCACCACTGGTTCTCTTTTTGTCATTTTTGTATGTATTTGCAGGACACATACAGTGTTTTGATCATGCTTTTAAACTATATATAAGCAAGATCTGAGACCAGATGATCCAGGTGTGATGTGACGTACTGTATGTTACATATGTCACATTACATGTGTGTATATTCTTTGTAAATATCTACAATTATTCACCAAACTCACGATTCAGATGTCCAAGAACTAAAATCCTTCACCCGGTAAAATGTATAATTAAAACAACCAATATCTAAAAATGTGTTGAAATTGTGTTGCTTTAACTGGATAACAAGTCAATTTATGTTAGCTTCTGGATGACAACAACCGACTGATCAGGGGATATGACCCTATGGACACGCGACAGCAACCAAAATGACACGGACCATTTCCTCAATTAAAGCGCCCATATTATGCTAATTTTCAGGTTCATGACTGTATTTTGAGGTTGTACCAGAATAGGTTTACATGGTTTCATTTTCAAAAAACACCATATTTTTGTTGTACTGCACATTGCTGCAGATCCTGTTTTCACCCTGTGTGTTTAGGTCTCTGTTTTAGCTCCAGAGTGAGACATCTCACTTCTATACTATCTTTGTTGGAAGATCCATCAGCTAGATAACTCTTTCTCCAGCTTTGGTCAGTACAAGGCAGGATTAGCTGGGAGACTTCTTCTAGACCAGGGCCACTTGTGGAATACCTGCACAACAGGGACAGGAAGTAGTTCTTTTGGAGATTATGGTGAACTAGTGTGTGTTGTAGCAGTGTTTTCCATTGAGAACGAGCTAGCATGCTACGGTTAGCCACCTCGTCTCTAGTCACGTAGGAAGCCGTGCAGATGTTGAACAGCTGACCCGGAGACTGAAGCCAGAGGACATTCAGAAACCGGATCTCACTCAAAACACCATGGATAGTTATTTTTCTAAGTTTGTATGTGTGTGGAAGCCCCAGAGACACAAAATAACCCCAAAACCCAGAAAAAGTGATTTTTTTTTCTTCATATGATAATATGAAGATTTGTCTTTGTTGGAACCATGTGGAATAATGTTAGTAGGCCTACACAACTTAACTAAATATATAACATAGGTAGGTCTAGTTGTTTTGAGCTATTTTAATCCAGAAAAGTTATATATTATGTATATTTAAAAGCCTGAATTGACATATTTTTTAAGAGCCGGAAAGTGTAAATATTTTACACATTTCATTCACTTTCTGCATATCACATGAATAATTTGTTGAAATCTTTTGGCAGGTTATTGATAAATGGGGTTTTTGATTTTGTAGACATATTAGAATATTCCTGTGTTGGTGTCTCTGTCTGCCTAATAAGAGTTGAGATCAACGCCTTGTGTCTGTAATAATCCAGACCTTCATCATTCATTGTTATCGAGCTCTTCCACATTAGCGTTGATCAAAGAAATGATCCACCGCTGAAGTCTTTCCCTCTCTCTATCTATCTCACACACACACTATCAGCCCGCAGCAATTAACTCCATAAAAATGTTATATGCAATTTGACTATTAACTCATGTATTAATTCTGCGATCAATAACCTTTACTTCAGCTTTTCCAGACTAATTTCCGTGATGGATGTCAGTCGTGACTAAACGAGAACTAAACTAACTAAGCTAAAACTTTTCCAGTAATAGTTTCTGAACCAGTGTTTCTTTTTCTGGACTAACATGAGGAACAATGTTTTTTACGTCAACAGCCAATGGGGTTGTTTATAGACAAAGGCGGAATGTAACTAAGTCCATTTACTCACATACTACTTTAAGTACAGTTTGAAGTGTAAGTACTTTAATTGAATGTTTCCGTTTTTTTGCCACTTCAACATCGGAGGGGAATATTGTACTTTATACTACATTTATTTGACAACATTAGTTACTTTGCAGATTCAGATTCACGTTTTTGTGAGCTGTAAGTCAGGAATCCGGCTCCGAGTTCATTGAGCGGAGAGTGAAAAAAAACTGTTCAATTTGCACTTTGTCACATGGTGACGGAGGGTGTACATAAGATACTGTATGAATCTCCTTTTTAAAGTCTGCCACGCAGACATCTAACATGAGCATTACATTTATAAATAAACCTGGTCTCACTGCACTAAACACCTTTTTTTCAGCAAACACATAATGTGCCATTTTTGGCAGATATCAGACAGACTCTGAGCTCAGCAGACCTTCCCGAGGTAATAAAGGCTTACAGCAGAGCGCTAACCGTTAGCCTTCTCAGCTGCTCTTCTGTGGCTTCCTGCAGAGTGTCAACACCGCGTCCTCAGAGAGTCATCATTCTGAGCGCTGGGCCGGCAGAAGGCCTCAGGATGAAACAAGCGTGGTCTTTATTATCTGCTGCAGGACCAGAGGTGCAGATATAACGAGACGGAGGAAATGGATCATTATGGGGCCGGTTTGACAGCTGTGGAGTATCCTGTCGAGCCCTCCGCGCAGACAGAGGTGGTTAGTTAAATGTCTTTAAGTCTCCAGAGCGTCGGTCATTCAGACACTGCAGAGCTGAAGAGTTCGACTGATAACCACACCAAAGTGAGCCAACGTGCTGTTTTACGGCTGAGTTCAAGCTGCTGAATCTTCTACAGTTCTTTCATTCTGTCACTCCGTCAGTCACCGATATACAAATCACTTTTCAAGTCATTTTGTCTGTATGCATGTGGAAGCACCAGAGACACAAAATAACACCCCAAATCGCAGAAAAAAAGGGATTCTTTCCCTAATATGAGCACTTTAAAATAGTGCCCGGCAACATTTCCTTCCATGCATTCTTCTTCCTTTTCAAAATCTAGCAATGTCAAAAAGTTGCATGTTACATCTTAAATGAGTGTAATAACATCTTACCGATAATCTCTTACTTTTGGGAGGTGCAGCAGCCGAGTTTAATGTTGCTGCAGTGTCTCTGATGATGGCAGTCTGTGGAAACAGACGGAGGGGTTGTTTGGGCAGCTCCATCATCAGCACCATTACAGAAGCTGCAATATTTGTTTAGTTGTTTAATTAAAGTGTGTGTGTGTGTGTGTGTGTGTGTGTGTGTGTGTGTGTGTGTGTGTGTGTGTGAGACAGGGATGCTCCTCTCAGTCTGATACGACTCTTTCTGATGAGATGGGTTATTTTTTTCCAACACTCTTATTGGGTTTCATGTGAAAGATGAAAGCCATCCACCTCATATACGATCTCAATTATCATACTTCAATAATGCAGCTTTGCTAGGAGAGAAAAATAGCTCATTATTGGAGCTGATCTGGTGTAAACATTTGATTAAAGACAAGCATTCTGCTCTGCTGCCCGCTAACTTACGTTTTTATAAAGTGACTGAGTTTAATGAATCGTGGAGGACAGCGTCGCACCACTTACATTTAAATAATCTCAGAAGCTCGTTTGTCAATCACAACTTTAACTAACTTAAGGAGACGTTTCTGGAATTCAACGATTCTTCATCGTGAAATATTTTGCAATTACAGCAGTGCTGCCGCACAAATCTGTCGTGTTTTGCATAATGACGACAAATGTGCTGAATCCAGAGGCCCGACAAAATCCCATTCAGCCCCGACAAAACGTAGCAGCACGTTGTTTTTTTAAAACTCAAACGGGGGCGTTGAACACACTGTTGTGCACCTTCTGCCTTCTGATTACCACAAGTTTACACACGTCTCTGCTGATTGGGTATCACCTGTGGCACACCCACCAAATGAGAGAAAACATGCCTCCTAACACAGGCAATAAAACTCTTTAACACGTCAACACTGGGTGCTAGATAGGACTCTGAGACTCCACAGTACTGCACTAAGTCAACCTGCAAAATTGGTATATTTACATTATTCCTATTAATAAATCATGTACTGTATATTGTATCCTAGTATTTCATTTATATTCTGTGCTGTGTGACTGATTTTGCTGCTGCAAATCTGTAATTTCCCATTTTATTGGGCTCTATCTATCTATCTATCTATCTATCTATCTATCTATCTATCTATCTATCTCGAAGCCGTTGCAGTGAGGCGTCGTTGGTTGCAGCAGTGAACTCAGGCTTTATTACTCACAGTGGTACACATTCACGGGCATAAAAGGCACTTGGCTTGCTAGCGCTCGGCTGGAGCGTGGACTGCGTTATTCTTACATTCGCACCCTAGACTCAGACTGATTCCCATGCAATACTTTGTTTACACTACCCAGAACACACCTGCCCCACTGCGTCACACATACGCATTTTTCCAACAACACCCTCCTCTTGAAGCTCAGACTGTCAGTCAGTTAACATGTTCATCTCTTCACACAGTATAACTCTGCAGATGGAACACATTATGACAAAATGTATGTAGATTGTTGGGTTTGTTCATGTGAGAATGTCCCCCATGTTTCTACATGATTGGGGTGCAACACAAATTGACCTTCTCGCACAGTGTTGTGTCACTTAAATGCATTAGCACACACCAGATGCACCGGCCAGACGGAGACATTAAGGAACAGCGTAGTGTGGGTGTGTTCATTGGGAAGTGTTTGTGATAAATTGATTCCTTTTCGCAATGAAAAGTGTTGATTAACCCTTTTAATGTGTTGGAAAGCTGCTCACATCTTTTGTGTTAGCGGGTCAAATTTGAACCGTGATTAAACTCAGTCCAAAATAGCTCATAGATAACGTATTCATATTATATGCATCTTAACACTGTTTTTTTAATGGTTTTGGCCTCATGGACATTTCATCTTAAAGTTCATCTTGTTTTCAATTTAAGAAAATTTAAAAATGCTTGTATTATGAAAGAAAATCACTTTTTTTCTGGGCTTTGGGGTGTTATTTTGTGTCTCTGGTTCTTCCACACGCATACACACTTAAGAAAAAAACCATCCATGCTGTTTTGAGTGAGAAAGCCTACAGGTTTTTGAATGTATCCTGCTTTCAGTCTCCAGGTGAGGCACGGTCGTCTACGTAATCGGCCAAAAACGTTGGTGTGTGCTAACCACTTTAGCTAATACCAAATCAGCTAGCTGTTTCTCCAACGTCAGTCAACGCTAGCTTCTGGCTAGTAGCGCTGTGGAGTACCTAGCGGCTGCGCATGTAAGCTGGGATAGAAGTGAGATGCCTCACTCTGTAGGTAAAACAGAGGCTCAGCACACAGGGTGAAAAGAGGAGCTGCAGCAATGTGCGGTACAACAAAAATATGGTGTTTTTTGAAAATGAAACCATGGAAACCTATTCTGGTACAACCTCAAAATACAATTATGAACCTGAAAATGAGCATAATATGGGCTCTTAGCGGGAAGCGCGTGTGACTCTTCATCATTCTCATTCTCATATCTCACTTATTATTTATTCATCATTCTCATTCTCTTTTCCAGAGCGAACATAAATACTATTTATTCCAGCATCCTTTGCACTACGCTCCACAATTAAAATAAGAACTATCACAATTCACTCCTGCATACTTTGCACTCCTCATTGCACTCATTGCCTCTATATTCTTTCTGTATAGAGTGTGTATATATTAGTGTGTATATACTACACACTAATTCTAACCCCATTCTAACCCCAACCGGTCGTCAGACACCGCCCACCAAGAGCCTGGGCCTGGGTCTGGGTCTGGGTCTGGGTCTGTCCGAGGTTTCTTCCTAAAGTGAAGTTTTTCCTCGCCACTGTTGCACTGTTGCTTGCTCTGGAGGAAACTACTAGAACTGTTGGGTCCTTGTAAATTCTGGAGTGTGGTCTAGACCTACTCTATCTGGTC
The DNA here is from genome assembly GCA_013375575.1 of Percina caprodes. Lineage (NCBI taxonomy): Eukaryota > Metazoa > Chordata > Actinopteri > Perciformes > Percidae > Percina > Percina caprodes. The sequence continues at coordinate 755,614 of JABXJD010000001.1, forward strand.
TAGACCTACTCTATCTGGTCTAGACCTACTCTATCTGGTCTAGACCTACTCTATCTGTAAAGTGTCTCGAGATAACTCTTCTTATGAATTGATACTATAAATAAAATTGAATTGAAAATTGAATTGAATTGAATATATTGTTTGGTTGTTTAGTATGTGTAAGCGCATTGTGAAAAATTCCTCATGTGTCCAAATAAAGCTGATTCTGCTTCTGATAAAATTGTTCCTTTTCACAGAAAAGTGTAAATTAATGAATACTGCAGGTGTTTTGACATGTTTCACACACTGTTGGTGTAGAGTCCCCCGGCTGAATAACGGTCTTGACCTCTTTTTGCTGATGATTCGGAAAGTTTTATTGTCTTTTTGCAGTTTGAGAACTTTCCTCGAACACACTTTTCATATGTTGGATCACTGGTAGCTGCAAAAATAAAGAAAAACAAAATACTTACTTTACATACACTACACAGTACAGTATCTTTCAAGTACCACCGCTTCATGTAACGTTACACAACAGGCTCATTAGCCAGACAACGCAAACTACAGGCCGATACGGTATGGTATGGTAGTGATCATTCCTGAGTGAGTAACTGTATGTTTTGAGCACAGAGAACTATATTTTGCAAGCACATAAAATTACATTTTGAACAGAAATGAACACTCCCACAAAAACAGCAATCACAAACCTATTCCGTGCTTAATAAATGTATTTGCATGATTGCTACTATCCATATTAACGTGCAATAATAACCCCTCTCACGCAGTTTACTCATGTGTCCTCTCCAAAACTCTTTCTCTGCGCTCTAGTCAAGTCTCCCTCGCTCTCAAGCTCTTCACTCTGTGCGCGCTCAAGACTCACTCAAATCACTCTAATTAAGGGTCAATTCTGATTGGCTGTTCTTCTCCAATTAGATCGCGAGTAGCAGGGAACACTGAGGAGCACATGAATCCACCAGACTTTAGGATTACAACACAAAGAAAGAGGAAGAGACAGAATAATAAGGGACATTCGGCTGAAAATTAGGGTCTAATTCCAATTTCCAATGTTGGCAATTAAACGTCGTCGATATAGACTATAGACAAGGGTACAAGCGGCCGAAATGGGTTTCCTCAGGAGGGGGGCTGGCGTCTCCCTTAGAGATCGGGTGAGAAGCTCAGTCCTCCGAGAGGAGCTCGGAGTAGAGCCGCTGCTCCTTCGCGTCTAAAGGAGCCAGTTGAGGTGGTTCGGGCATCTGGTGAGGATGCCTCCTGGGGGGGTCCCTAGGGAGGTGTTCCAGGCACGTCCAGCTGGGAGGAGGCCCCGGGGAAGACCCAGGACTAGGTGGAGGGACGTCCAGCTGGGAGGAGGCCTCGGGGAAGATCCAGGACTAGGTGGAGAGATTATATCTCCAACCTGGCCTGGGAACGCCTCGGGATCCCCCAGTCGGAGCTGGTTGATGTGGCTCGGGAAAGGGAAGTTTGGAGTCCCCTACTGGAGCTGCTGCCCCCGAGACCAGATACCAGATAAGTGGATGAAGATGGATGGATGGATGGATGGATGGATGGATGGATGGATGGATGGATGGATGGATGGATGGATGGATGGATGGATGGATGGATGGATGGATGGATGGATGGATGGATGGATGGATGGATGGATATAGACTAGTGTCAGTGACACATTGTGGTTTGGGTTGAAATGATTTTTACGGGTTAGTGCAGCTTTGTTGTTGTTCTGTTGGGAGGAAACCAAAAAACGAACAGCAATCTCATGTTAAAGTCGGATGTTTGTTGACCCTCCGGCCTACGGACTCTGTCGACTTCCTCTGTTGCACCTGTCACATTACCAGAGATGACAAAAGTACTCACTTCCCGTACTCAAGTAGAAGTACAGATACTTGTGTTATAAATACTCTGGTAAAAGTAGAAGTTTTGAAGAAGTCTGATTTAACTTATTTACTTTTTACTGTCGCGATTTAAAAATTTTCATTGTACTGTTTGTATTTTAATTGTATTCTTTTTGTAAAGCACTTTGATTGAAAGCGTTCTATAAATAAATGTATTATTATTATTATTATTATTATAATAACAAACCCAGTATTAATTACATTATCTTAATAAATACAAAACATACAAATAAATACAAACGTGAGCGAGGGTGTTCAACAATCACCATTATATCGAATCAACAGCCAGGTGTAACCTAGGTAACGGTTGAAGAACACCAACAGAATCACTAGCTAACTTCCTTCAAATTTGCAAGAACTACAGACCAATACAACAACAGGCTCAAAGGAACTGACACCATAAGTTATACGACTTACAGTTGTCATGGTCACACGCACACACACACACACACACACGCACACACACGCACACACACACACACACACACACACACACACACACACACACACACACACACACACAAGCTCAACTGATTATCCTCCGGACTCACTTTTTCCTCCGTGCGCCGTGCACGGTGTGAGGCGTGTGGCCTATTCTCCAACATTCACAATCACACAACCACTTGTACAAAACTGAAGTAATGAGTCAATTTTGTCAAATGTAAGGAGTAGAAAGTACGGATATTTGTGTTACAAAAATACATAGTCTACAAAAATAAATAGTTAAGTGAAAAAGCTGAAAAATCTACTACTTACATAAGTAGGCCTGCAGTAATGAAGCATTTGTACTTCGTTACTTCCCATGCACATCATATAGGACGTTGTCACTACAGAACTGTTGTTTTGGGGCACTGGCTGGAGGAATAAATGCTGTTGTTGTTTTCGGGAGGGTGGTCTCTTGTGGCTTTATGACCTCACACTATTTCCTCCCTTTTTCCCGAGAGTCCTAATTGCTTCGGCCTTTTGCCACCTGACTGTAAACATGTTCTTCTTCTTTTTTTAATGGACATTTAAAGGACTGTTGCGGTTTTTCTTAGATGGAAAGTCCCATTCTGTCATATAGAAAAACTCAACAGCAACCAAATGCTGCCCCAAGTCACAGGGCAGAAAAAGCTCTGCTCTAGTTGGCGAGACAACCTTTTTTCCCCCATGTAGATTCAACTACATGTGTTGTCAAAAATTGAAAATAGTTCCTTAATAATTGTTGAGTTTTTGTCCCTTGTTTCATCCCTTTTGGTGCTTTTGTTCGATGTTTTTCACACTTAAGTTTTATTGTTATTTTTGGAATTTATGGTCAATAAACCTCATTTATAGGAAATTATACCTAATGTTTGAGTTAGAAAAGCAGAAATTAGGAATTATTGAGACTAAAATTAAAGGAATGGATGTTGATGATAATCACAGACTGGAATATGTCAACTTTTACTCTCAATACTATTTCAAAAACACTTCAATTTGGTTTCAAATGCTATAAAATTGAATAAGACGCCCCAAAATTAATGAAAGTAGAGATTTGTACTTGGCAAAGAGCGTTGTGTGGAATACACATTCCACACAACGCTGGGGAATTAAAAAGAACATTTATACAGGACAACGGGTCAATTTGACCCGAGGACAACATGAGGGTTAAGCCTTGAATGTCTTCAAAATCAAATACAACCTGACGTGGGTCACACACTCTGGCCATGTCCGTAATTAAATGCCTCCAAATGATATAACACAGTTTCCAAAAACCTTGAAACTTCAATCGATTTTCTTGTTTCACCTCATGTCGAAAGTTACCTCCTTGCAGCATTAAACCACACTCCAGTTAAATATGATGGCATTTTTTCCATTAATGTCAATATCAATGTCAATTTTATTTCTATAGCCCATTTAAAAACAACAGTGGACCAAAGTGCTGAACAGAGTAAATGTCAAATACATAAATAAGTGTAAAAATGAAAACAACCAAAGTGAATCACAGGGAAACAAAACCCTTGAAAACATCAGAAACCAGGTTAACGAACGTTGGTGCGTCTTATGCAGCGATGTAATTAACCCTTGTGTTGTCTTTCGCTCGACCATTAAAAAAACACGTTTGTTGTCTCTATCTCAATGTGTTGTTGCTATATTCAAAAAATTATGTTTTTTTCAGCATTTTTATTTTTTCAATGTCTTTGTCCCTTTTGTTGACATTTATCACTTTATCGACATTTTAGGCGCTTTTTCTCCCCAACAATTTGTCGCCTTGTTTGACATTTTCGTCACTTATTTTACAACCTCCCATATTTATGATATAAAAAAACATTGGAAATGGGTCAAATTTGAACCCAGGACAACATGAAGGTCAATGGTAGCTGCTCCACTCGACCGCGGTTCATCGTCCTTCTTTCCATTGCAGATTAGTACGCCTCATGGGAGAGGCGAGCATAATATACAGTAAAAAAATAAAAATAAAAGCTAGGGTTTGTTCAGGACACCCCCGTCTGTTGCTAGCAACGATGATGCAGTGATTAGCGACGATTCTCTCCGACCAATCAGCAGTCTGCACCTTTTGGTATCGCCTCAGCTCGCTTGGAACCTCGACTGAGGTGGTACTTAAAAAAGCAGGTACCAGGGACTTTTTTTTCGTAATGGAAAACCAGAAAAAGGTGATGCGAGTCAAGCAGATACCGTGCAGTGGAAAAACGCCATTAGTTTGTTGTAAAAAGAAGAAGAAGAAAAAAGAAAAGGGAAGGAGATTTTCCCCCAGCCTGTTGAGAGTTATGAGAGTCAGCAGTACTGCAGAGAAAACTCCTTTTAAAACCTGCAGGTAATCTTTAGGAGACATTTTATCAGCACCATACAGATGTCCATGTTTGGTTTTATGCCTTTTACATGCTTGATTACTCTTTCACTCACTGCTCTCAAGTCCACAGTAAACTCATATTCTTTGCCTTTGCAGTGACCCGGTCGCGTCTGCATTAATATTTCACGTCGCCTAAAAACTTGAAATGGCAGCGAGGCGTGCCAGTCTTTAATTCCAAGGTAAATAATTGATGCTGTTGGAATCTGATGCACCGCAGAGCTTCAGGAGCTTCTTCACTGGAGTAAATTTACATCTGCTTAACCACTGATCTACATTTCCCATCAGGCCGAGAGAGCGCCTGCCAAATTCTTCACTCACATATGAGAGAGACAGAGAGAGAGAGAGAGAGAGAGAGAGAGAGAGAGAGAGACTCGAACAGTATGGCGTTGCTTCATTGTTCAAGTGCTCAACTTCTGGGTCTAACTGCTGTTAACGGTTTTCTTTTTTTCAGCAGGGAGTGTTTGCACATTGATAACGCAGACAGATTTTAATAAGGCAAGGCTAGCTGTTAACCCTCTGTCTTTATGCTAAGCTAGGCTAACAATGTGCTGACACTCCAACAATTTTACACATCAAGCTTGATTGCAAGTGTTGGGGAGTACTAATGCATTTTTATATATATTATAAAACCACAACTATCTTCAGAGTCTGATAAATAGAGACTGCTCTCTTCTGAAAAACACCCACATAGGTCGTTTGTTTAAGCAACTTATATTAACATTAGTAATGGTGGTGCCCTCTAGTGGCCGTAGTAACTATGACGGGCGCAAAGCAGAAACCAAGATGACGAAGTGTAATGGGCGTCATACAGTAGCCGCAGCCAAGCGCTAATGAGGAAAGGCTACCGACTTTCTACGGATTAGAAGAAGAAGAAAAAGGTAAACGACGGCAGAACTGGCAGCAGCATTGACGTCAATGCTTCGATTTGATTCAATGACCTACTTCGTGATCGAGCCTTTCATTCACCATAAAAGAACTCATCTTAACCCAGTAAGTGTAACAGAGAGACTGAGAGTCCTGGTATCCGGGTGCCCACAAGCTAGTTCATGCTTCCTGTTTCGGCTTTGTCACGCACCACTGGAAAAAAAAAAAAATTTAAATAAAGAGTGGTTCACAGCCTCTGCTCTACGCTCTATAAATCTGGGCCATCGTGACGTCAAAATGACGTAGATCTTGCCGGCGCGGCCAGATTTATAGCGCGTGAGCAGAGGTTGCGCACCATGCAGCCAAGCAGCTACTGTAAAATGCGCTTAAGAGCACCAAATCTCTGCGTAAGGAGGGAGCTGGGTCTAACAAACATAAGACCTTCACTTATGACAACGGGGTTCATGTGTGGTTGAAAATTAAAGTAGACAGCAAGTTTTCTTTTGTTTCTGGGGGTATTTCTGAACAGGAAACGAATATACTGTATGTCTGAGGATTTCTCCAACGCGGGTGTAACATGGATTTTATGGTAAAATCTACCAGAAACAGTTGGAGCTGTTCAGGATTTTGCAGCCTCATAGCGATGACTATATTTTAGCGTTAAGAGAAGTACCAGAGTACAAAGTCCCATGAGCCCGGGGCCCGTGGTGGATGGATGAGATGGTAAAGACATATGGTTCTGCCTGTATAGAGTGCCTACTATACTGGTTTCCACCCCGATAACGCGTGTGGGGCAGCGGCTTATACACTGTCCCATACTAGCAGCCTAAAATCTGCTATTTTATCTGCTTTCATATGTTTAACTGTTTTAACTGTTCTTTAATGTTCAATTTGTTACACTGCAATGCAACTTTGATTTTCCTATTTTATGTTGATTGTTTTTAACTGCACTTTGCAGCATTTCAAGAGCTTTTAAATGACTGTATTCAATAGTGAAGCATGTCCTCACTACCTGTTGTGGAATGTAACAACTACATTACTTGAGCCAATGTACGTTAAGTATAATTTTTTTTAACATTAATATGAGTTCCCCCAGGCGTAGCGTTAGCAAGCTGTCTAAACTTGTGAAAAGCCGAACAACATCCCCGTCTAAGCTGTGTTTCACTTTCCCTCCAATATTATAATAAACATAATGAAGTCACCTGGACTCAGTCGAGACCATAGACTGTTAATATTAAAAGACCAAGAGCCATATTAGGCCAGACCAGCGGCAAATACAATGCAAGTTGCTCTATTATCTCCCTAATGTG